>JAQPPZ010006610.1:0-10846 GCA_028583015.1 Wollemia nobilis | reverse complement strand
GGGCACCGGAGAACCAAACGCTTACCAATTCAACTTTTCATTAATCTTTCGAAAAATAGTTACATGCATTCCCAAAATAAAACAGCCCGCAGGCGTACATTAACCAGAGATTGTCTGGTGTTTTCTCCACTCTGTTCCTCCCCTGTTCTCCGGTCCACCATCCCCCTTCTCTCCGTCCATACAAAATTTTGGGTTTTTTTTTTTATCGAGGCCTCCGATCCTCCCGGCAATCAATGCCACCACCTAATCGAAATTCCTAATTCAAATTTCCCCCCTTGTCGAAGCTTCAAAATTCTCGATCATAAATGGGCCACCGCCCGATCTGCACTGCTGCTCGCATTCATGGTCTTCCTTGACCTGCAACCACCGTCGTACCCTGTACTACCGTCTCCTCCATACCGGCCATGCCCTGTTACAATTGTTTTTCGTAAAACGCATCCGAAAGATGGTTCTCTCCCTTTAATGCACGCGGCTACAAATTTAAATTCAATGATACGTGGCCTCCATATTCACTTGGATACACGTATTCTCCCGCGTGCAAAATTTGCCATGCCTCCTCCCGGATGTAAAATATTTCAAACACGTGTCCTTCATAATTTTCAAGCTACACGTGGCTATCCACGTGTTAAATCCGGCCTTGCTCGACCATCCACCATTCCCCTTTCGGGCCTTACCCTGCTCTTTATTTTCTTCAACTTTTGTGGTTGTCCATTTTTGTGCCACGTGTCGACCTTTGGTTGGCCACGATATCGTGACAGGTCACGAAATCGCGACCTGTCGTGATATCGCGACCGGAAGTGCCTCCTCTACGTCGAGCTCTTTGGGGTCACGAAATCACGACAAGTCATGATTTTGTGATCCCCTCTTCTCCTTCCGCCTTTGTTTTGAAGACCGTCGCGATATCGCGACGTCACGATATCACGACAACTTACACTCCTCCCCGCTGCTTTGCAAAACGGTCGCGATATCGCGACGTCGCGATATCGTGACGAAACCCGCCAAACAATACACTGCAACTTTTGGGGTCGCGATTTCGTGACCCCTCTCCCTTTTGCCTTAAAACTTCTTCCAACCAAGAATTGCCCCACAGAACCTTACTCAACACTGAAGTAAATCGATCAAAATGCAAATAACTTAGAAAAGAAACTTGTAAGATGCAAGGTTGTTTTACCGTCTCCGGATGCTCCTGCATCAGACACCCGGGGTAGATAGAGAAGTGATCTTCACTTCGGTGTTGTCTAGTCACCGCTTTCGGCAACATCTTCCGACATTTACCTGCTTCTGTAACCTGTTCAAATCCCGCTTCTTGGCAAGAAAATTTTCTGCCCTCTACCAGACAAATTTTGGCATTACTGCACACCTTCTCATCTTCGGTCTGCAATGGCTTCAACTTGTGCCACATTCCATATTTCACCAAGGAATAAGTATTTGCACGACCATCATGCACTGCACTCCGATCAAACTGCCATGGCCTGCCCAATAGTAAATGGCATGCATCCATGGGGAATACATCACATAGGACTTCATCCCGGTATCTCCCAATCTGGAACGTGACTAAACACTGTTCCCGGACCCAAGCTTTGTGGTCCTTCCGCAACCATGCAATCCGGTATGGATGCGGGTGCCTCCTCCTTTCCAGCTGCAACTTAGTGACCATCTCCTCGGAAACCAAGTTGTCGATACTCCCATTGTCTATAATCACATTACAGACTTTGCCCGCACTTTTGCATCGGGTGCGGAACAGGCTTCTCCTTTGCTCAGACTTGTCTTCCTCCACCAGCATGGTCCTTCTCACAATCATGGCTTCTCCATTTTTAGCTTCTTCAGAATGCTCTCAGTCAGCATCTTCAACTGCCATAACTGCTCTGGCAGGACCCACTTGCTTCTTATTTGTTCTTTCCCGATGTTGTGGGCACTCAAATGCCCGGTGTCCTTCTTCTCCGTAGTGGAAACATGTTCCTCGAAACACTCCCCTTTCATTTTCGCGTCCAGACCTACCTCTTCCTCTCGGGTAGTTATCATTCTGAACTTGCGGTGTTGGGTCTTCCTCTCCCTTCTGATCCCGACTGCTGCTCTCTTCTTCCTTCTTCTCTTCCTTTCCTTCTTTCTTTCCACCGTTCTTTCCTCCTGGTCCTTTCACTTTTTGCTTGCTGTCAAACCTTCTGTTCAACTTTTCTTCAACATTTAAAGCAAATTGGTAAGCATCTTCAATGTTGCTTACCCGAACCTGTTGGTCACGAATCTGCCACAGGAAAGGATTTTTACATGTGCACCCTAGACCCGGCCAACATTGAAAGGCTGGAAGCAAGAAATGGCTCCCAGACCAATCTCCAGAGTGGGCTGGTTCCCTTTACTAATCTAAATTTTTGTTTGAAGATAAGGGTTGCTTGAAAGAAATTAAAAGTTGCAGAAAGAAATGAAATATGGCCACAGGCCGGAGTTATGGGATCGGAAGAACAATAGCAGAAAACTTAAAGTGCGACAACAGCAAGCAACAGAATATAATGACTCAACTCTCACACAACTGTATGCAGAAAATCTCTCCAAGATTACACTCCAGGAATCATATCCTTACAAGCAAGATTCAAATCCAATATGCAGAATTTGAATGTAACAGCACTCAAGGAATATAAATTCGATTAGAAATGCAACGAATAGAAAAGACAATCACCCAAACAACTGCTTGAAAAATCCGAAGCCAATAATTTATTCTTGCAAATGCACTTCCAGTTTTTAGCAAAACTTCCAACCTTTCGAAATGCGAATTACATTGGTTTTTATAGAGGTCCGTCCTCTTTGCAGCATTAAATATTTTAAACCGACCTTCTTGAGATCTACAATTATGCGAAGGAAACGAGGAACATGATCCCCTTAATTGCAATCTCGAAGAAATAAAAATTAAATGCCATGAAACGTTCATGGTCCTTCATTAAATTCGATTCTTTGAACATGTGCATGAAAACCGTTGAATTAATCCACGAACAGCAACTTCGAACCAATAAACCCTTTAATTTTGGTGGCCTGGGCACTCTTCGACCTTAACCGCATTGGAAATCCGCAAATTATTAAATTTGGGTCAGCATTAAATCGTCGAAACCCAAAAATATCTCCTCGGCCGTTCATATTGCGTTTTGGCGGGAAACTGCGCAGGTCGCGAAAACGTGACGGGTCGCGAAATCGCGACATCTTATAATGTCGTACGCTTTGACCACCGTTGACCCACGAAAATGGCACATGTAGCGATTTCGCTACGTCTCCGGCTTCCTCTTCTTCATCGCAAGCTTGCTCCTCCCTGCGCTCTGCCCCGCGAAAATGGAACATGTAGCGATTTCGCTACATGTTCCTTCTCGCCGTACCAATCGCTATTTTCCGTCGCGATTCGCTGACATGTCAGCGACGCGCTGCAAATTTTGACTTAATGCCTTCGTCGCCGACCGACCCGCGATTCCGGAACACGTCGCGATATCGCGACGGTTCCGCCCAACCTGCCTGCGTTGACTGCGTTGACCGCGATTCTGCAACATGTCAGCGCGTCGCTGCAGTTTTTTGACTTAACCATTTTTTGCTCAATTTTTCTCCTTTTTTCGCCCAAGCTGCATCAATCAAAGATCAGATTTCCAACAATACACTAATGCATTAATCAATGAGAATCAATGTGGCAAAAATGCCAACATTCTTGGCGGCTCGCGGGGTATACAGCTCGCTGTATGCAAGAATCCAGGCCTTAGTCCATTGGGCACAGAGTCATATTGGAACTGTAAACTAGCTGCTGCAAAACATGTCAGGGGACTGCTGCAAAACTTCTTCTGCTGAAAACTAGAACCGGAAGAACCTGCATAGAAGCGGTTATAAACTGAAGAAATGGAATATGATGGTGAAATGAGCTCCTACGATTGCGCAAGCGGTGACTGCAATGGAGTGATGTGGAAGTAAACAAGTGATGAGATAGACATAACAACATCATGTTGATACACTACCAACGGCAATAGATGGAATGAACGAATGGATGGAACAGAAGTGGAAGTTTTGAAGCGTGAAATGAAAATGAACTAAGCTGGAAAATAAATGCTTTTTAAAACAAAAACAAACTGAGAAGAAAGGGATAAGAAGAAACGGGAAAAATAGAAAAGGGGAGAAGAAACAACAGCCGTGGCTTATTTTGTAACTGCAGAAGAAAAAGAAGTAAAAGAAGGAAGATGAAGAAGGGAAAGGAAAGAAAAAGGGAAGGGAAAAGAAGAAAGTGCTAGAAAGCCACCAACTGCTGGGAAAGGAGGAGACAAAAGGGAAACCAACACCTACAGCCCACAAGCAACAAGAGCCAAGGTGACAACAAAAGGCAACACATATATACATACTCTTTTCTTCTTCTTCACTTCCTCTTTTTTTTTTTTTTTTTTTTTTTTTTTATACTATATACATAAGTTTACGACATGATTGGCATGTCGCCACCACAAACCCGATCTCAGGAGTTATCCGGTAAATCTGCAATGTCCCGCCCAGATTTGGTCATACTTGAGTCGGTCCCTGAAATTGGGCTGGCTTCTTCCTGTAGTTCTCCCTTCGACAGTGGCAGTCTCATGATTCAAGAAGTTGACTATCTGCTCATTATCTTCAACGACTTGCCCAAAAGACTTGCATAATGTTGCTCCTGCCTCATCTTCGGATTTAACCCCATCAAAATATAGCTGCCATAAATGATCTGTGACAACATTCTGATCAGCTTGATTAGGCAATTCCTGCTTCATGTCACTCTCAGGCTTTTGGATGACATAACAGCCGATTTCAGTTTCCAGCATGGCATTAAAATTAAGCATAGAAAACTGATCATCCAACTGAAGACTATCTAAAACTTCATTCAGCAAAACAGAGTCTTCAGACTCGTCAGTAAGCATGTAAACAGACTGCACTTCCTTTTCTGTTTCTTCCAACTTTTCAATGTGAAAAGAAGAAGGCTTTTCATTTTGAATCCTGAGACGCCTACCCTTGACAGGAATTTCTAAATGGGAATAATCTAGTGCCAAATAACCCCCTAACTTGGCGGTAAACTCCCTAGATAAACACATACTAAAGTAGGGCTCTAAATCAACCACAACAATTTCTTGGATAACAGTAACTTGGGGCATTGTATGCAGAGTAATTGGAACATCCTTAATCACACCCACTATTTTTATAGGCGTACCATCTAATTGCAGAACTCCAGGACTACTCCGTGTGTACTCCATTCCCATTGCTTCACAGACTCCCTTGGGCATTACAGTTGTGGCAGCACCAGAGTCGATCATACAATTATGGACAATCCAACCCTCTATGTGCAATGACAAATAAAATGGAGGTGGCCTATTTTTTCCAGTAGCAGAGGTGGTTAAAGTTTGTGCATATACTGTCTGGGTAGGACCTTTTTCATTATCCTTGACAGATTTTAATGATTCCTGTAATAAGTCTACCTGGCCTGGCAACTGCAAAGCATCATAAAGGCTTACCTTAGCAGGGGTCTTTTTAAGATCATCAACAATGTTGTATGAAACTACAGCAGAATTTTTCATCTCAGCAGATTGCTCAAATCTGGTTCTGTACTATTGTGTAGCTTCCACTCTTAACCTCTTGGTTAGTGATGGATACTTCAATTTTTCACGTGCCTGCTCCTCTGCTTCTGACCTAACTAGTGCAACTGCTGCCTTTTCTTGAACTCTGTTAAAAGTTGGATCTTTGGGCAAAGGCTTTGGAGCTAGCACAGGAGCTTTCACTGGCCTTTTCACTTCATCCGGTACTCTTAATGGTTCTAAGTCAGCAGGATCAACATTCATAGGCTTCTTTCCAGTCCTTGTTAGAACTGAAACTTGATCTTCCACTGCAGTCATCAAATTATAACCAGCTTCTGAGATCATATTAACATGGTCACCTGAGGTGCTGGCCGCCAAGGTCTGCACATAATTTAAGTGGACCATACATGTATCCTCTCCGTGAGGATCATTACAAGTCGAGCACCAATATACTCCATCTGCATGGGCTGCATCTTCATTTGCTAGAATAGCTAAGCCCTTTTCAGGTGCTTTGCTTGTGGAGGGAGCTTGATCTCTAGTAATTTGAGGAGGTTGAAATCTCCTTGGCTGGAAATCTCTCTCAGCCTGCTTCCTCTCAATGAGTGTGATCTTATTTCCCATGGCTCTAATGGCAGAATTTGCAGACTTAACCTCTTGCAATAATGTTGTATATGGATCAGGGTTTGCAGGTGCAGGAGGTGCTGGTAAGGGCAAAGGAGCTGGTGGTGCTGGCAAAGCTGGAAATGCAGTGGAAACGGGAGATGGTTGAATGCTGGGTGTAGGGAGCGGTAAAGGAGTTAAAGCAGGCAATTGAGGAGCTGGAACAGTTGCAACCTGAGGTGCTTTAGAACTCCATGATGGTGTAGGATACATAGCTGGCATGGGGTGTGGTTGTGAACCATATAAATATTGAGGCAAATCTGGAATAAGAGGCATAGTTACCTTTGGAGGCAGTCTTCCTACAGCAACCAGATCAGCTTCTGCTTTAATTGCTTGTTCAAAGATTTCTGGAAACGTTACCACATTAGACTGCCGAACCGCCCAGCCGATATCTGAGTGAAACGCTCTGAGGTAGTACATCGCAGCTAATTCATCAGCAGGTCGAATACCATCAGGAATCCTTTGCCAAGTTCTGGTAAACCGGACATTAAAATCAGGTATCTCTTCTTGTGGATGTCTCTGTATGACAGTAAACTGATTTAACAATGAGAAAGGGTCAGCCTGTTCATGAAAATGTTTCACCAACAAATCACCAAATTGATCCCATGATGTTATGGTGCCGGGAGGCAGAGTTCTGTACCAAAACAACAGTTTACCTCTCAAAGAACACACTAACAATTTGATCATTACATCTTCATCAGTAATGTCATGAATAGCAGCCAGAGAAGCCACATCATTTATGTGCTCATAGGCTGTTTTACCAGTACCATCGTAAGTGGGCAAAGCCTTCAGTGCAGCCTGTGGTACTGGATTCTGAGCCTGCAGATTCAAGGCTCCAGTGCTGTTCCATGCCAAGAATTTTCTGGGTGGAGGAAATTGTGCCATTGGTGGAACTTGTAGGGGTGCAACACTAGCAACAATACTGGGTATTTGTACAGTAGAAGATGGAAGAGACGAGGAAACTAATCTAGAATGCTCACCACTTCTCGAACTATCAAGCTCAAAAAACTGAACAAGATCGCCAAATTTCTTTGACTGTGATCTTGTGATCATGAAGTATTTCTGGGTTCAAGCAAAGTTACCAAAAACAACAGGAGTCACCAAATGTCTCTAATTTACAAATCTGCTATGAGGCCAAGAACATTAAACCTTCGACCCTATGGGATCTTTTAAAGACAAATAAAATCTGTCCCACCGGGCGTGCCAAAAATTGTTGGTCACGAATCTGCCACAGGAAAGGATTTTTACATGTGCACCCTAGACCCGGCCAACATTGAAATGCTGGAAGCAAGAAATGGATCCCAGACCAATCTCCAGAGTGGGATGGTTCCCTTTACTAATCTAAATTTTTGTTTGAAGATAAGGGTTGCTGGAAAGAAATTAAAAGTTGCAGAAAGAAATGGAAATATGGCCACAGGCCGGAGTTATGGGATCGGAAGAACAACAGCAGAAAACTTAAAGTGCAGCAACAGCAAGCAACAGAATATAATGACTCAACTCTCACACAACTGTATGCAGAAAATCTCTCCAAGATTACACTCCAGGAATCATATCCTTACAAGCAAGATTCAAATCCAATATGCAGAATTTGAATGTAACAAAGACTCAAGGAATATAAATTCGATTAGAAATGCAAAAGAACAGAAAAGACAATCACCCAAACAACTGCTTGAAAAATCCGAAGCCAATACTTTATTCTCGCAAATGCACTTCCAGTTTTTAGCAAAACTTCCAACCTTTCGAAATGCGAATTACATTGGTTTTTATAGAGGTCCGTCCTCTTTGCAACATTAAATATTTTAAACCGACCTTCTTGAGATCTACAATTATGCGAAGGAAACGAGGAACATGATCCCCTTAATTGCAATCTCGAAGAAATAAAAATTAAATGCCATGAAACGTTCACGGTCCTTCATTAAATTCGATTCTTTGAACATGTGCATGAAAACCGTTGAATTAATCCACGAACAGCAACTTCGAACCAATAAACCCTTTAATTTTGGTGGCCTGGGCACTCTTCGACCTTAACCGCATTGGAAATCCACAAATTATTAAATTCGGGTCAGCATTAAATCGTCGAAACCCAAAAATATCTCCTCGGCCATTCATATTGCGTTTTGGCGGGAAACTACGTAGGTCGCGAAAACGCGATGGGTCGCGAAATCGCGACGGGTCACGAAATCGCGACATCTTATAATGCCGTACGCTTTGACCACCGTTGACCCACGAAAATGGAACATGTAGCGATTTCGCTACGTCTCCGGCTTCCTCTTCTTCATCACAAGCTTGCTCCTCCCTGCGCTCTACCCCGCGAAAATGGAACATGTAGCGATTTCGCTACATGTTCCTTCTCGCCGTACCAATCGCTATTTTCCATCGCGATTCGCTGACATGTCAATGACGTGCTGCAAGTTTTCGACTTAATGCCTTTGACGCCGACCGACCCGCGATTCCGGAACACGTCGCGATATCGCGACGGTTCCGCCCAACCTGCCTGCGTTGACCGCGATTCTGCAACATGTCAGCGTCGTCGCTGCAGTTTTTTGACTTAACCATTTTTTGCTCAATTTTTCTCCTTTTTTCACCCAAGTTGCATCAATCAAAGATCAGATTTCCAACAATACACTAATGCATTAATCAATGAGAATCAATGTGGCAAAAATGTCAACAGAACCAAACTCAACTCCTCCTGCACACTCGGTCTCAACCCATTAATGTAACGGGCTACTTTTTCCTTGCTTGCTTCCAAATGTCCGGTTCTAATGGAGATCTTGTAAAATTCCTCCGTGTATTCTTGAACTATTCTGTTCATCTGCCTCAAACTCTGCATTTTACGTAACAGGTCCAGTTCATAATCTACGGGGATAAACTACCTTTTTAATTTCTCCACCATTTTGTCCCACCTGGTTATCCGCTCTTTTCCTCTTCAGTTCCTGTCCAACTGTACCCCCTTCCACCAGATGCTAGCATGACCCTTCAGTCGAGTCTTAGCAAATCTAACCCTCTCGGGGTCTTCAACTTCTTCATATTCGAAATACTCTTCTAACTCATTCACCCAGTCTATCAACTCCTCTGGGTTCAAGTTCTTGGAATACGTAAGAACTTCTAACTTCGGCCTCTTCCCGATATGGGATATGGCCTTGTACAATCTGGCCTGGGCCGGATCTACATCTTCTTCCTCTTCTTCAAACTCATTCTACTCTTCCACTTCATCCTCACTGTTTGCATCCCTTCTCGGCTCACGTCCTCTGCATATCTCTTCTTGCAGGGCCTGGACTTGCTGCTGTAATGCCCGAAAATCTTCCGCTACCATGCCTCTTCCACCCATCGGGTTTCTTCTCGGAGGCATCTTCACCCAAATTCAAACCCTCCCACACGTCCTGGTACAACTACCTCTCTCCTTTGGTGGTCTATTGTACGCTCAGGAACTCCCGCTCTGATACCACTGACGGGGCACCGGAGAACCAAACTCTTACCAATTCAACTTTTCATTAATCTTTCAGAAAATAGTTACATGCATTCCCAAAATAAAATAGCCCATAGGCGTACATTAACCAGAGATTGTCTGGTGTTTTCTCCACTCTGTTCCTCCCTTGTTCTCCGGTCCACCATCTTCCTTCTCTCCGTCCATACAAAATTTTGGGTTTTTTTTTTTATCGAGGCCTCTGATCCTCCCGGCAATCAATGCCACCACCTAACCGAAATTCCTAATTCAAATTTCCCCCCTTGTCGAAGCTTCAAAATTCTCTATCATAAATGGGCCACCGCCCGATCTGCAGTACTGCTCGCATTCATGGTCTTCCTCGACCTGCAACCGCCGCCGTACCCTGTACTGCCGTCTCCTCCATACCGGCCATGCCCTGTTACAGTTGTTTTTCGTAAAACGCATCCGAAATATGGTTCTCTCCCTTTAATGCACGTAGTTGCAAATTTAAATTCAATGATACGTGGCCTCCATCTTCACTTGGATACACGTATTCTCCCGGGTGCAAAATTTGCCATGCCTCCTCCTGGATGTAAAATATTTCAAACATGTTTCCTTCATAATTTTCAAGCTACACGTGGCTATCCACGTGTTAAATCCGGCCTTGCTCGACCGTCCACCATTCCCCTTTCGGGCCTTACCCTGCTCTTTATTTTCTTCAACTTTTGTGGCTGTCCATTTTTGTGCCATGTTTCGGCCTTTGGTTGGCCGTGATATCATGACAAGTCACGAAATCGTGACCTGTCGCGATATCATGATCGAAAGCGCCTCCTCTACGTCGAGCTCTTTGGGGTCACGAAATCGTGACAAGTCACGATTTCGTGACCCCCTCTTCTCCTTCCGCCTTTGTTTTGAAGACCGTCGCGATATCGCGACGTCGCGATATCGCGACAACTTACACTCCTCCCCGCTGCTTTGCAAAACGGTCGCGATATCGCGACGTCGCGATATCGCGACGGAACCCGCCAAACAATACACTACAACTTTTGGGGTCACGATTTCGTGACCCCTCTCCCTTTTGCCTTAAAACTTCTTCCAACCAAGAATTGCCCCACAGAACCTTACTCAAAACTGAAGTAAATCGATCAAATTGCAAATAACTTAGAAAAGAAATTTGTAAGATGCAAGGTTGTTTTACCGTCTCCGGATGCTCCTGCATCAA
>JAQPPZ010006609.1:0-12300 GCA_028583015.1 Wollemia nobilis | reverse complement strand
TTTTGATTATTGAGTTGAAGATTGAAGAATTTGAAATTTGATGAATTAAAATTTGAGATTTGAAAAATTGATTGAAATTTGAAGAGGAAATTTTTGAAATTAACTTTTGGAGTTGTAAGAAGAAATATGATGAATTAATTACTTGATTTAAAATTGAAATTTTTATATTAAATTTGGGATCAATAAGGTATTTTACATCAAAGAAATTAAAATTGTTCAAAATGAATACTTCCTAAAGATCATACATATTCAAAGGGTCAAATTTAATGAGAAAAAAAATTCCAACTCTATGGTACATAGATTTAGGTGTAGGCAACACATGATAGAAAAATTATATTGTTTTGATTTAATACAAGTTAAAAATAAATATTACAATGAATATTATAGACGAAAAAAATTATTATGTACAAGAAGCTGGGAATGTGACACTTGGTTTACCATATTCTAAATGCATATTAGAAGATGTGTTATATGTTCTAGGTTTAACAAATAATCTCATTTCATTATCTCAATTGGTTAACATAGGAAGGATTGTGGAATTTAAATATATCAATGGAAATGAAAGATGTATCATAAATAAATAGAATAAAGTTTAATCTATGGGTTCCATCAAGAATGGAACTTTTGCATTGGATGTAATGGGATTATTACAAGGTATTTTAGATCTTATTTTTCCATGAGAATAGTATAATGATGTATTTTTTACTTCTCAAAAGAAGAGGAAATCAGGTATTAGACCAAACACAATGCAATAATATCAATAAGAATCAATAGGAAGAATCCATTTATTTAAGAATTAAATAGAAGATGAATATTTAATACTAAAAGTCATTACACAAAATAATTTAATATGGGGGGTGTGGGAGGTTTTATAGATATTAAACTATTCAATAACATTGAAGTACCATGGATACTATTATAAATATTAGTTTAGGAGTGTGTCTTAATATTTGTCTAAAGTATGTGTCAAAGTGTGGAGGTTATTATGTGTTATTTAATAAAGTGTGAAAAGTGTCAAGAGTTCAAGTGTGGAAGTGTGAGTTGTGAGAGTGTCAGGTGTCAAGAGAGCAATTGAAGAGTCAAAGGTGTTAGGTATCAAATATGAAAGTGAATAATCATAAATATGTGCCAACATGTAAAGTGAGGGGTTATGTAATGATGAGATTTTTATGATAATGTGAGGCTAGTGAAAGGATGCATCTCCCAGGTGTCTGAGGAGAGCAAAACTCATGATATATATATATATATATATATATATATATATATATATATATATATATATATATATATATATATATATATATATATATATATATATGATATTGGAGATAAGCTCCATACAATATAATCAATCAAAATTCTTGAGAATTTTATGATTGATGAATATAATAGTGAGATTTATTATTGTGAAATATTTGTTTTATTTATGAATTTAATTTATGGGAATAATATTTGATCCTAGAGAAATTAACCTATGATATGATTTGACATAATTGCCATTAGTGATATTAGAGCCACATTGAGTGGACTCTATGAGAAGAATTTGAAGGAGTGGAGATATACTAAAAGAGGGGTAATTGTAAAATATTGATTTCAAAAAATATTAAATATTGTAGATTGAAGAATATTGCTATACAAATTATAATATTGAAAATATTGACGTGGAAAGGAGACAGTTGGAAGAATTAGAAGAGTTGGTGAATATTGATGAAGATTAGAACATGGAAGGAGTTGTTGGACTATGGAGAATTGGTTGTTGAAAATATAAGTTTGAATGCCATAGTTGTGAATGTATGTGAAGAAGATTGAATATTTGAAGATGAAGATAGATGTGGAAGTTGAATGTTATGTTGAAGCCCAAGCCGGAGGTTTGTAGATAAGAATGAAATATGTGTTGGACTCCATGTTGGAGGTTTGTGGAGAAGAAATAATGCCAACTAGATTATGTCAATAACAAAATTTTGTGTTGAACATGAGCCTATGAGCCTATAAGTCTATGAGCCCATGAATCCAAAGGAGTCTTTGAGTCTAAATCCAAAGGAGGAATTCAAAGCATCACACAAAAGATTCAGTGAATTATGGGAAAGAAAACTATCCAAACTATCACAAGTAGAAATAACACCTAAGAATTTAATACCAAAATTGCCCTAATTTTAATTCAATACATGGCATCCAAGAAAAGGTAAATTTTGATTTTGATTTGTTAAGGAAGGTGCATGCTAATTTTAGGTAAGTTTGAGTTTATTTTGGAATTATGAAGTTTTTGAAGATAAGTTGGAGGTTTAAGGCATTAACCATTGAAAGAATTTATTTTTGGAGATCAAGGGAATTAATTGGAAGAAATGAATTGATAATTGGGAGGCATAAGGTAATTAAAATTTTGAATTTTGCATTGAAGATTGAATTAAGTGGAGTGTTGATTAAATTGAAGTTAATATTTAATTATGAATTGAATTGGGAGATATAAGAATTGAATTAGATTAATGAATGAAGATGAATTGATTTAATGATGAATTGAAACTAATTATTGAAGATTGTTTGGGAGATAAAAGGATATTAAAATATTGAATTGATTATTGAGTTGAATATTGATGAATTGAAATTTAAAATTTGAGATTTAAAAAAATGATTGAAATTTGAAGAGGAAAATTTTGAAGTTTTTTTTGGAGTTATAAGAAGAAATATGATGAATTAATTGCTTGAAGTAAATTTTTTTGATTAAATTTGGGAGCAATTAGGCATTTTACATCAAAGGAAACAAAATTGTTCAAAATGAATAGACCATAAAGATCGTACAAATTCAAAGGATCAAATTTTATGACAATTTTTTTCAAACTCAACAGACTTGAGACCCAGAAAATCAACATTGCCCCAATATGGGTTAGACTCCTGAATATTCCCCTCTTTGGCTAGCATGAAAATGTCATAAGAGGTATTGTGCATTCCATTGGGGAGTTGGTCACCATTGACCCTCCCACCCAAGCTCGAACAAGGTTCGTCCAGGCCCGATTTTGCGTTCTGGCAGATTTGGAGGCAGAACTCCCAAATTCCATCACTCTTTGGTCTGGAGGCACCATTATTCATAAAAAAGCTATTATCTATGAAAATAGACCAGATTTCTACACCTAGTTTCGGTCCCAAGGGCACCTCCAGTCCCAGTGTCCTCTTCAAAAACTAAGAAAATAGAAATGTGAAAATGACAACCCCCTGGAGCACAAAGAAGATCAGACAAAGCAACCAAATCTTCCAGACGCGAAGGGCCATGTATCCCCAGGCCCCTCTAGAGACTGTGGCAGACTCTATCAACCTAAAGAGAATCCTTCTCTCCAATCGGACCCCGAGCATCTTGAGGCTGACAACAAACAAGGAATAGACTCCCACTTGGAAAGCGAATCACAGGAAGAGATGGAACAGACCCCTTCCCAAGTTTTGACTCAGGTTGTTCCTCTGCTCCAAGATACGGGTCATCCCGATTTTAGTCAGTCGTAGACGTTGCTAGAAGATTACCTCTTAGGAAGGAGGGGTGAACAATCCAGTCACATTAGCCCCTGAAATACGAGGAGCCAAAAGCAAAGTGTGGATTTTGGTAGTGAGAGGAAGTAGGGCCATCCTCCTAAAAAGGAAAGGCAAGACAAAGAGACTGCAACTGACGTTGCAAATGGAACCCATCGTTTGCTAGTTCTAGATGACTGTGACACACATTCGGACGAAGCTCATGCATCAAAACCTCCCCCTCAACAAGGAAGGGGAGGCAAGAAAAACTTCAAACTGTCCAGATGAAAGTCCTCTCATGGAATGTGAGAGGATTGAACGGTGTAGCCAAGCAAAGGTTAGTGGCTGATCTCTATAGGAGTATTAACCCTTCTATCCTTATTTTGCAAGAGACCAAGCTTGATGCTATCTCCTCTGACAAAGTGGCAAAGGCCATTTGGGCCAAGGAATATTTTTTGTCCAGCCCTGCAGTGGGAACAACGGGAGGACTCATGGTTCTATGGGACCCTTCGAGGTTTGAGGGCAGCTCACTGTCAACTTCCAACAAAATCATCAATGTACTGTTCCAGTCCAAAACCTCCAATTTTTCCTAGATTCTATCCAACGTTTATGCTTCCAATTCTGCCATAGAGAGAGCAGAAATGTGGAAAGCTATCTCTCTGATGAGGGAGAATTTTAGCAACTTTCCTTGGGTTTTAGGGGGTGACTTCAATTGTCCCCTTCATCCTTTAGAGAAAAAAGGAGGGTCTGACGACTTCAGTCGCAACTTGGAAGATTTTAGAGATTTTGTCTTTGCTAATGGCCTGCTTGACATCGAACTCAAAGGGGCTTCCTTCACATGGAGTAACAAAAGGATTTTGGGCGGTTTGATTCAAGTCAAACTTGACAGATTCTTCATTTCCCTAGAAGCCATTCGCATCCTTGATCAATGTACTTTTCCAGTCCAAAACCTCCAATTTTTCCTGGATTCTATCCAACGTTTATGCTTCCAATTCTACCACAGAGAGAGCAGAAATGTGGAAAGCTATCTCTCTGATGAGGGAGAATTTTAGCAAATTTCCTTGGGTTTTAGGGGGTGACTTCAATTGTACCCTTCATCCTTCAGATAAAAAGGAGGGTCTGACCACTCCAACTGTAGCTTGGAAGATTTCAAATATTTTGTCTCTGCTAATGGCCTGCTTGACATCAAACTCAAAGGGGCTTCCTTCACATGGAGTAATAGAAGGATTGGGGGCGGTTTGATTCAAGTCAAACTTGATAGATTCTTCATTTCCCTAGAAGTCATTCCCATCCTTGGTGAGGCTATCCTTTTGGCTCTTCCAAGGATTGGGTCTGACCATAACCCTATTTTCTTAGAGGCGAACAATGGGCCTATTTTTATGACCCATTTTAGATTCGAATCCATGTGGATTTCCCACAAAGACTTCAAAGGATTGGTTTCAGCGTGGTGGTTTTAAAGCTCAAAATGGTCAAAGAAAAACTGAATATTTGGAACAAAGTGGTTTTCAACAACATTTTTGAGTCCAAAAAATCCATCGCTGAGAACATGAAGGTTGTGGAGGAAATGATGGCTACCAAAGGTTACACTGAGGGTCTCAGGGAGGAAGAGCAGAGCCTTTTTGTGGACTTTCATTCTATTCTTGCTAGGGAGGAAATGTTCTGGCGCCAGAAATATCGTGACCTGTGGTTGAAGAATGGAGACTCCAACATGAGATTTTTTCATGCGTCTACTATGAGGCACAGAGGGGCAAACAATATCAGAGAAGTGACTTGTAAGGATGGGCACATTACCAAGGATATTGAGGAAATCAGGAGCGAAGCGGTTAATTTCTTTCAAGATTTGCTTGGCACTCCTCCAGATAGCAACCTCCAGGTCCAAAAATCTATGCTTGCCAATTTTTTGACTAAAGTTCCCCATGAGGTAAGCATGAAACTTTTGGAACCTTTTTCCTCATCTGAGATTAAGGAAGCATTGTTCTCCATGCAACCAGATAAGGCCCCTGGGCCCGATGGTTTCCCTCCTCGATTCTTCCAAGTCATGTGGGAGGTCGTGGGCCCAGATGTGTGTGATGTTATTTGGGTTATCCAAGCATCCATATCTATCCACCCGAAACTCAATTCCACATTTCTTGCCCTCATTCCTAAGTCTCCTTCCTGTAAAATTTTCTCTGACTATCGGCCCATTAGCCTGTGCAATGTTTTTTACAAGATCCTTACGAAGTCTATAGCCAATAGACTCAAAATAGTCCTCCCCTTCCTGATTGATCCTTGTTAGGGAAGCACTGTCAAAGGTAGAAACATTCTTGATGGTGTTATCACTGTCCATGAGACCCTTCATTCTGCTTATCGCTCTAAGAATGTTTCTCTTTTTCTTAAGCTCAACATGAACAAAGCCTTTGACCGTGTCGATCAGAATTTTTCGTGTGCAGTCCTCCTCAAGTTCGGCTTTCATCCCCACTGGATTGACCTTGTCTACAATTGTATATCCACTCCCTTTTTTTTGTCTTGGTCAATGGGTCCCCAGATGGGTATTTCCAAAGCTTCAGAGGCCTCAGACAAGGCGATCCTCTTTCTCCCATCCTATTCATTCTTCTGGCAGAGGTTCTGAGTTGGTCCATGAAAGAGGCTCTTTGGCAGAACAAGATTTTTGGCATCTTGCCGACTTCTAGAATTAATCCTGTCACTCATCAGTAATTTGTGGACGATACCCTCATTTCCACTGGGGCATCCGTTGCTCAAGCCAAGTCATTCAAGAGGATCCTGTCCCGTTATGAGCAATATGCTGGACAAAAGGTCAATTACATCAAGAGAAAAATTTACTTTATTAACACTCCTCTGCACAGACAAATTCGGATTGCTAGAATTCTTGAATGCACTATTGATTCCCTACCTACGTCCTATCTGGGGTTGCCTCTATCTTATAGCGGGCGGGCCAGTGGGGACATGTGGAACACGATTCTTGAGCACCTTCATAGGAAACTCGACACTTGGAAGGGCAAACTCCTATCGCAAGCTGGGAAAGCCACCCTTACCAAAGCCTGTCTTCAGGGGATCCTAACCTACTTCATGTCGATGTTCATGCTTTCGAGTGCAGTCCACTACAATATTGAGAAGATTCAAAGGACCTTTCTTTGGTCTAGTAACAAAGAGAAATCTAGACTTCCCCTTGTAGCCTGGGACAAGGTGTGTTCGAGGATAGATCAAGGTGGCCTGGGGTTGAGAAGATCAAGACTTATGAATCTAGCTCTAATTGTGAAGCATGCTTGGAGTATTATGTCTAGCAACCCAATGGAGTGGGTTATTTTGGTTAAAATGAAGTATCTTGGCCCCACCCCCTTCTTGGATGCTGAAACATCCTCTGTGGCATCGATATTTTGGAAATCTATGCTCCAAACCTAAAATCTGATCAGTCTGGGAGCCCATTGGATTTTGGGTGATGGCAACTACATTTCCTTTTGGAATGATAGGTGGGAGACTGAAGAAGCCCTTGGGTCAAGGGAGGACCTCGTTGGACTGAGAAGCTTGATCGACCCTAACACCTAGCTCAGGGTGGCGGATCTCATTGATCGGAGCACCCGTTTCCCTCGGTGGAAGCTTCCTATTGTGGAGGGGTTTAATAATGAGATTACCTTCCTTGATAATATCCTTTAGTTAGTTTTAATTCCTTCTGCTAGGAGGAATGACAGGATCATCTGGAGTGGTACGGAGGATGGATGTTTCTCTGTTAAATCAGCTTATGAGCTTCTCACCACCAAGACTGCTCTGGACTACAGGTGGAATACTGTTTGGAGGAAAGGATTTGTTCCTAAAATCAACTTCTTTGCATGGATTTCTTTCCACAATAAAGCCTTAACTATTGACAATATTCACAAGAGAGGTTTTGCCTTCCCCAATAGGTGTTACTTGTGTTTAGTAGATTATGAGATGAGGGATCATTTATTCTTGCATTGCCCATTTTTCCACTCTATTCTGAGCATTGTACTATCCTCCTTCTAGATAATTTGGTGCTCTCCCCAATCCCTTGGAGATGCTTTTCACCAATGGCCTAATCCTTTCAAGAATCCCAAGCTCCGCTTCCTCCTCGAGTCCTCCTTCCACCATTTAATTTTTCAAATTTGGTTAGAGAGGAATACCAAAATCTTTGGCAGAGCTCCTAGAGGGCCCCCTTCTATCACTCAAAGGGTGTTATCTTATGCCATTGAGAATTCTATTACGGTTCCCAGTCCCCATCCCCATCTTTCGAGCGAAGAAGCTATTCTCAAAATGATGAATCTTTGGTCATTTTTGGAGGTTGTTAAAGGGCCCTATCGAAGGAATGTTGTGTGGACCAAACCCCCCATGGGGTGGATTAAATTAAACTTTTATGGAGTGGCTAAGGGGAATCTTGGGCCTGCTGGCGCTAGTGGGGTTTTCTGTGATCATGACGGGAATATTGTGATGGCCTATTGTGAATATTTGGGCTCCCAGATGAATCACTATGTTGAAGCCTGAGGCACTCTGAATGGTATTCAAATTCTCTCTAAGGATCCTCGACCTCTTATCATTGAGGGTGACTCGCTCAACATCATGAATTACCTTCTTGGTACCAAAAATCTATCTTGGAAAGTCTACAACATCATCCTCGAGGCTAGATCTCTTCTCTCCTATCGTTGTAGATGGGAAGCAAATCATATTTTGAGAGAAGGAAATCACGTGGTTGACCACATGGCCAATAAAGGGCTCACGACCACGTGCCCGATTGTGTGGCGATCTCGCTTCCCATCCGAGGTGGAAAGGTTGGCCAGGGCAGACATCCCTTCCTGATGTTTTCCTTGCACAATTTTTGGAAGGCCCATTTCGACGTGTTTTGGGGTGGCGTGGCAAAGAAGCTATTGTCCATTCCTGGCAGATCTTCCTAGCGCCTGTGAAAATTCAAAAATGTGGAGAAGTATGTCCATCCGTAGCACATCCCGTTGGACATGGAGAGTGACAAGGAGAGTCACGATAATTCTCTCCTGGACTTGGCTGCTTCCATTCTTACTTCTATCAACTCCATGATTTCTATCCTGAAGCAGAACCAGAAGCACCCAAATTCAGGAGGACAGAAGGATCGGTGTATGTCTCCTTGTTTTCGGCCTCTTTTTGGGTTTCTCTCGAGTCTGTCCTATTTTCTTTATTGTCGGGTCTCCAGGCCTAAAATGCATTTTTGTTGTTTTCAAGTCTGTAGCATTAGGATGGTTTTATTTTCATTTAGGTTTATTGTTATAGCCAAGAGGTATGATGCATCATTAGAAAGTTGGCTAATTTTGTACATAAGGTTTTGGGATCATCTATAAAAACCCACTGTTAATTTATTATAAAAATTACCAAAAAATAATAATAATCATCTACATAATAGTAAGACACATGAACACATAAGTCTAATGTAGCTATAACTCAACGTGAATACTTCCTCTTCTCAACATGTTAAGCATAGACTACGTATAAAATAAATAGGATAAAAAATAGGTAGTCATGGCCTCTAGTAATGTAACAACCCACTAACTCAACCCAATGGAGAGAGAGCTAATTTTCATTTATTTATTTATTTACAAGTGATGACTCACAAAGATGACCCAACATTTTCTTTTTAGCAATATAACCACATTTGATTGTATTGTCACTACAAATGAAACTCAAATGGATAGGAGTGGCCAACATCCCATACTTTTTGGGTTCACTTTTTGAAGGAATCCTCCCATATCTGCAAATAACTAGTTATTACATCATCACAACTCCTCCCAAGATTCACAACTTTTTGGTTATTACATCATCGTAACTCCTCCTAGGATTGGGTATAATTATCTAGTTGTTGCATCACTATAGATCCTCCTATATTTCAAATACATGGTAATTACATCATCACAAATCCTCGTAGGATTCACAACTATCTGGTTATTTCATCATTGTAACTCATTCCATGGTTGGGTGTAACTATTTGGTTATTGCATCACTACAACTCTTGTCAAATTTATAAATACCTAGTTATTGCATCACCACAACTCCTCTTAGTATTAGGTATATTTTGATTTAATGATTTTATAATGTCTTTAAAACATGCCCAAAGACCCATCAACCCAAGAGTCTAACATACTTCTCTCCCAAAAGGAATAAGTGCTATATTAATTCATAGATTTAATTCAATATAACACATTGCTAAAGACTATAAATTTAAAATACTTCAAATCATAGTTCTATAATTTAACATTTCCTTTTTATAATGAAGAATAACACATCATCAAGGAATTATAATAATAATTCATTCATTAAACCTATTCTTTTATTTTACACATAATTAATTTTCCAAGAACTATCATAAAAGAATAACAACATATAATTTTCCCTCGTTGATCAAATATTTAAATACTAAAACAAGTATATTTACAATACATCCTTCTTCATTTCAAGCTTTGCATAATTCCAATACAAATACTTTTCATTTTTTTTTTTTTCAAATACAATAATATGTTTCATCATAAATGGTCCCTAGATCCATCTTCTCTTCAAGGTCTTCCTCTTGGTATATATTTTTCATAAACTTGAGTAGAATTTTTAGGGATCATGAAAACTCTATCATGCATATGCAAGCCTAACATGCACTATGCAACTTAAGCAATCAATAATGCACCATACAAAGCAATTACATGCAAATACAATATGAAATCCCATACTTTCTCCTATCATGCATATGCAAGCCTAACATGCACTATGAAATTTAAATAATCAACGATGCACCATACAAAGCAATTACATACGAAAATAATGATAAATTCTATAATTCCCCCTATCATGCATATGCAAGTCTAACATGCACTATGCAATTTAAGAAATTAACAATGCACCATACAAAGCAATTACATGCAAATACAATGGAGAATCTCATACTTTCCCCTATCATGCATATGTAAGCCTAACATACACTATGCAATTTAAGCAATCAACAATGCACCATACAAAGCAATTACATGCAAATACAATGAAGAATCCCATATTTCTCCCATGTATGGATTCCTTGGCTACTCAAGCCTCATCCATATCAAGCCTACATGCAATTTGAAAGTATACAATAATACACCATTCAAAATAATTTCAACAATAATTATAAACATTTATTTTTTAAACAACCAACAATACAAAAATGAAAACCAACCAACAATACATCTAAATGTATTCAAAATAAATGACTTATTTTTCCAAAATAAAAAAGCCAACAATGCAATAGTGAAAACCAGCCAACATTACAACTGAATTTATTCAAAATAAATAACTTTTTTTCTTTTGAAACCAACCAACAATACCATGAAATTTTATTCAAAATAAATATTAATTCTTTTTCCAAAAAAAAAAAAGCCAACAATTCAACATTGAAAATCAGCTAACAATACAAATGAATTTGTTCAAAATACATAAGTTATTTTATTTTGAAACCATCTAGCAATACCACATAATTTTATACAAATAAATATAATTTTTTTTCCAAAAAAAATAGCCCTCAATGTAATAGTGAAAACCAGGCAACAATACAACTAAATTTATTCAAAATAAATGACTTATTTTCTTTCAAAACCAACCAACAATACCATAGAATTTTATTCAAATATGTATTAAAAAAAAACAACCAACAAACAACTAAATTTATTCAAAATAAATAATTTTTTTTCTTATGAAACTAGCCAACAATACCATAAATTTTTTATTCAAATAAATATAAATTATTTTTTCCAAAAAAAACAACCAACAATAGAACTAAATTTATTCAAATTAAATAACTTTTCTTTCGAAACCAACCAACAAAACCACATAATTTTATTCAATACAAATATAGCTTATTTTTCCAAAAAGAACATTGGACTACCCAAGGAAATAAGGAGTTTTAAAATCATTGAAGGATAAAAGATATGCATAGCTAAAATGCTTACCAAGGATCTAGAGAATGATGTTTTGATTTGCTATGACTTCATTTGCCACTTCGTTCCTTCTATTCACCCCTTCCTAAAGTGTGTAGTTTTTTCCCAAACGCTATCCCCCTGAATGGGTGCCTTACCCCCATTATATAGACACCCTTCATGCTAATAATATCCAAAACCTAAGTCCACATTTATAGCACAAGTGGAGAAGGTGAGTCTGGACCTGTTGTACAGGAGGCCCACAGTTTGAACCTCTATGATGCAAAGGATGACATAAATGCTATGTTAAATTCCCTATTGATAAGGATAGCCCTCGGCTTTACGAGGGGTCATGGTTGGGAGGAGACTGATCAGCCCTTTGCATTGGTCATAGGGGTTTCTTACACTAATCTAAAATTTTAAAGCACTTGGGGGTGCAACACAATAGTTCAGGCTTTGGCTCTTCTTCGAGAGGTCCAAGGTTCAAACCGCGATGTAGGCGAGTGTGTGAGGGGGTGGGTGTGTGGTGGCTTTGTGTTAAATTCTCTATTGATAAGTATAGCTCTCGGATTTATGAGGGGTCATAGTTGGGAGGATATTTCTCAGCCCTGTGTGTCGGTCATAGAGGTTTCTCACAATAACCAAATCAAAAAAAAAATCCAAAACCTAATTATTTTTTAATTATTATTATTATTTATAATAATAATAAACCAAATTCTTTATCTGTTGTCCTCAATACTATTATTATCTCTCCACAATAATAATCTAACTTCTTTTATTTGGTTACCTTGATTACTATTATTATCTCTCCATAATAATAATAAACTAACTTCTTTATTTGGTTGCCCTAGTTATCTCCCCCATAGTATTAAATTAATTAATACTATATTTAATTAATTATATC
>JAQPPZ010006608.1:0-101115 GCA_028583015.1 Wollemia nobilis | reverse complement strand
TATAAACATTGTTAAAGGTAGTATTTTGTATGAATTACTTTTTATGTTTGGTATAATATCAGCTAGACAAGCCATGGTGATGGCACTAATATCAAACATTATTTTACCTGATACTACGGGTGCAAGGTTTCCTTGGAATCTGCTAGGTATAGTACAAGACTTAATAGAGTATTCAATTGTGTTTGCTTGGGCACCAACTCTATTAGCCCAAACATATAGGGAGTTGTTTGAGGTACGAGCAACAAAGCGATCAGGGTTAAGTTGTAACCTACTACTGCAGGTATGGGCATGGGAACATGTGGCTATAAGGAGACCTCAAGGTCTGCCTTATGATATTCATAATTTGGTAGATCCAAAAGCTCCTTATGTATTAAGATGGCAAAGGGAGAAAGAGTTGTGGTTAAAAAGACCATGGGAAAGTAATTGGGAGCTGTATCGCTCTATATGGAAAAATTTGCAACCCCAAGATGTGATTTGGAGACCATGGAGGCTAGGCCCAATATGGGCAGAAGATAGTTATCATCTAGCTTGTGTGCGACATGCAAGGTGGATGAGTGGACGAGTAAGCATGCAATACGAGTATTTTCAGTATACTCGAGTATTGCGGTAGTTCGGTATTAGACAAGGAATACTGGATCCTCCTATGATTTATCCAAGGATAGGAAGGAAAAAACTTGTACCATCACTTATGGAACCATTGACCTTAGAAAGTGATGAGGTTATAGATATTCCTGATGTCGATGATGCTAGTACCACCCAAGAATATGACCAGTGGTGGTCCACTCAACAAGGACAAGATGGAAAAAATTTTGAAGGAGAAGAGCACTAAAAACTAGGTGTGAAAGCAGATCCTTAAACATATCCAAAAAATAATAGTGGATATTTCGATATAGAATCCTTAAAGCAGAAAATTCATCACTTAGAGTCGAAAAGAGATAGTGCTAGAACCGAATAGGATGTACTTTAACAAAAACTAAACCAATGGAATAGTGTACAATCCACTATAACCATTCCAGTGGAGCATTCACCACCTCTGCAGGCAAGGGAAGAATTTAGAAATGCCTACATGCCCTTACAACCTGACATGTTCACAGTTAATGTACATCGTGGGCGTAGGAGTATTACTAGACGAGTTAGACCTTGAACTACTTCTCTACGAGAGTTAATGTAAGCTCTTATGTTTGTCCAAAAATTTGGCAAACACGTAATCAATAAACATTGGATTAATTACTTTGTTGTAATGCTCTTGGGTATGAATGCCAAAGATGAGACATAAATATAAATAAAAAACTCTTAAAATTTTATATTTTTAGAAAATGAATGTTATATGAATATTGTTGTTTATAATGAATTTAGTTAGTTAGTATGTGATTCAAAGGAATGCATGAACATTGATTTTTGTTTGTATAGAAACTAAGTAAATTTGAAGATTGGATTGGTGTCCATTCTTGGAGAAGGTATGGGACTTCTCCATGATTTTATAATGATATGAACTAGGAGACATTTGGGTGGATGCTCTGGTGTTGGCTAAAGCATTGCCAAAATACATATTAGGATATATGTGAATATCCTGAAATTATGATGTGTCTTTGTTAACACTAGATTTTATCAGGTTAATTCATGCTAGAAGTTAACCAAATTTTACTGTGACACTCCTTGGTGGGAGTTTTGATAAAATTAACAAGAATTTATATGTATATTAAAGTACAAATGCATAATTTCAAGATATCTCTGTAACACCATTTTGCAATTCTATTATTGCTATATCTTCAATTCAGTATTTGAGCAATAATAGATGGTTTAAAAATGTAAGTTGTATGATGTGATTGGGCATTGATGATGTTTTCAATACTTGTTGATATGCAAAATGGATGTTATATTATTTATAAGGACATGATACTGCTAATATTTTGTATTTTTGCAGGTCCAGATACTCTCATGGATGGATAATGAAGCTTGTCATCGATATTGAAGTGCTGAAAGAGAAAAGGAATCTGATGATTCAAATTGTAAAACAACATGATAAATACTAGCTTTTGTTAGACAAATGTGCTTTTGTAAGGTGGATGTTCAAACACAAAGGACTGTGTTTAATTCAAGGGGGTGTATGTCATGACCCGTCACCCTCCTACCTTATTTAAAGAATATTAATTGATCTTAGGGATCAATTAGTGCCTGATAGAAGGGGCATGACCCTAAATAATCCTACAAAAATTCTAATAAAAGAATTTTATGAAGGATAGGAAAATATTAATTATATTTTGGAGAAGATAATTAATTAGAAATTAATTATGAGGTCTTGTGAAAGATAAATTTGAGGAATTATCTTTTACAAAATTATAACAATACAATAAATTATGTGAAAACAATCTAGTGGACCCAATTTAGATGGGACTTAAAAGGACTAAGGGATTTTTAAATATTATATGAACTATCCTATCCATTGGGGAAATACCCATATGGCTTCCCTATATTGGTGGAAATTAAAAGGGAGATCCCTTACCTTATCAATAATAGTTCTAACTTTGTACCCATTCTTTTCCTTAATAGTATTAGCTTTATATTTTCCCCCATGGAAAAAGATACAAAAAAAATGACACTCTCCTTAGTACTAAGTGGACCCTTTTTCTACTATTGGTCATACTATACAAGACATGATGAGTCATAATGGGTCCAAGGCATATTTTTAATATTATTATAATGAGGCCACTATTTGGCCCATGAGTGGAGAAATTTCCCTATAAATTAAAAGACAATATGTGAAGAAAAGGTCATCTAGGAATTCTTGAAGGTCTAGGGAGTATGATCTCCACCTTGGTGGATCAGAAACCAGAAGGCTTGAAATATTTTCTAATCATAATGTGGAGCAAACTGGAAATGGAGAAAGGGCTTAGAAGAGGAGTCCAAATAAAGAAAATCCAAAGAGGGGTTAGGAGGAAAGCTTCTTTAAGTCTCAAGGAAAAGTGAACCAGGTTGGATCTTTATTTTCTCCATTATAATTCCCTTGTTGGTATAAATTAGGAGACTACTTTTATTTTATAAGTTTAAAGCTTAATTTTGGTATTTAAATAATTAAGGAAATTGAATCGGGTTCGAGAACCATTATAATATGAGTGAAAGTTAAATGGGAAGTCCATAAAGGAAAAGTACTTAGCCTTATATTTTAATAGGCCACCCAAATTTCTATTGTTGTCTTACCTATTTTGGTTTTAAAACAAAATAATAATACCGAGCAGAGTTTTCTTCGAAATTCGACCTCACGACCTCGAGCGAGAATGTTCATTAGCATTGAGCTTGCATCCGATTGCACTATAGGTCGAGACAAAACTAAAAGGATATAAGGGAGTATTCTAGAGCCTTTCGAATACAAGTTTTTTGTTTCCATTAAGGATCGACCCTGCGGCTAATTACAAAGTCGAAGGTGCCATGAATGAAAAATTTCTATCATGATCGGGTTGATCATCGATTGGCGAGTTTAGATTTCAAAATCTAGTAAATAACTGCATGCCATTCTAACTTTGTTATTGACATGGCACCAGGGATATCAATTTTGAAGAAAAATCATGATACAAAGCTAGCTACATTATTGATAGCGCCTTTTGTAAAATTCACTGGCCAATAGTCATGGTAATGAAACTCCCATGATGAAGCTTACCAAACCTAACACTTCGACTATGAATATTAGGAATCCAGGTGAGAGTTTTGCAATATTAGGAAGGGAGGCTTGTTTGTAACCCTATCTCTGTAACCGAGCTCATAGTCGTATTCAAATTTGATCTACTGGATGACCATCTTGTTTGACAAGTCACCCACTGTCCACTTCTATTGGGCATTAAGGCTAAACTTAAACTTTCCAGAGACATCAATTGCATCATAACAAAGAATGTTTTACTACCTACGTAATTCCTTTGCTCTTAAAATGGATCATCAAGGCTATGGTTGGAGTGACGATGTCAATTGTGTTGTTACCCTCGAAGGATTTCGTTGGGATAAACCTGCTATCATGATCAAAGCCTATCAATGGGTTTCACCAAAAATGCCCTTCCTCTGTTCACCATAGTAAAGCTTCGACATGATATAATCCATAAATTAGCACATGGTAAAATTTTCTCTATGATCGGTTATGATCTGCCATGTGGTAGGTAGATTCGAATAGAGCAGAGTAATGGTTCTATGGATAGAGACTCAGTTATAAGGGTACACCGATGGAACAAATGGTGTGTAGGCTCATCGATTCATGCACTCACATCTTGGTGATCAATTAAGATGGAGAAATGATCCCAGTCCAATAATATTTTATGGGCAGGTCCAAAAGAGAATGTGTAATAAGAATTAGATGTGTAAAAGGTTTTGTCCCAATGATTTGAAGATTGGGCCTAGTTCCTTACTATATGTGAGTTATGTAAGACTATAAAGAAAGTGACTCCATAAATTAAGATAGGAATAGATGGTATAAAAGTAAGGTTTCTAGTATTAGGTTATTGACTAAGTCATTAATTAAGAAGACTTAAATCATCTTGGTTGGTCTAGAGTGATGGGTCATATCTAGGAGTTTGGTAAATTAAAGGCTAAAACTCTATCGAATGGATCTTCAATTGTTAATTAAAACTCTATCGAATGGATCTTCAATTGATAAGTGTTTTGTTTTTTTTTTGTTTTGTTTTGAGATACAAATGCACTGATGTTTCAATCCGGGGGGGGAGGGGGGGAATAGTGGAAATCTATTTCAAGACCTACTTAGTGATCACTATATGAAAATAGATATAATGTTTTGCTAAGGACGATTCTTGTATTATCCATGTTACCTCTTTGAAGGGATAATATTTGTGTATTTTAGAAATTGTATTAAAGGTTGTTTTTGGGGTCCCAACAAGAATGCAACTCTTTTACATTGGTAATAAGCTTTCAATATTAATTTAGGAGTGTTGGGTACTTCATAAATTTTAATATTGGGACTTCAATCTAAAAGGTTATTAAAATATTAAATATGGGTATAAATGAACTATAAGCAGCCATTATGGAATGCTTACAAAATTTTTGATTATGAATTAAAGGTATGGGGATTTAATTCATGAATTAGAAATTGATTGAAAAACCTAACACAAGGAATGAAATTAGATTCCAATCATGAAGGAACTTACAAAGTTTCCTCTTAAGTCGATACGATTTTTCGAAAATGTGGTCCCTATGATTTTTATATAGAGTAAGATATCATATATTATAAGATAATTTAGAAAAGGAATCATAATATTCCTTAGATGTAGCTTGAAGAATGAAGGGATAGGTGTTTTATTTATGGGTGTAAGGAGTCACTCAATAATATAAAATGATGGCATAGAGAAAGGAATTAAGAGATTCCTTAATTGCATCATGTTAATTTTTAAGAAACGAATAAGGTTCTGTATTGGATTGAAAGGGATTGGTGGATACCCTTCCCTTATTGTAATAAATTATACCTTAAGTTTATGAATATGAGGAAAGAACATATTTTGGAGGTTGGGTTTATTCCCCATGAGGTTTCCTAGGATAAATCATTGTGTTACTCTATTTGTGGTTGATATGTTATTTATTTTTCATACTGCTCTTACATTCAAAATGAAATGATATATGTGGATGGATGGTTTAAAATATTACTGCAATGTTTACCTTGAATGTGATTTATTCAGCAGTTCAATATGATGCTAAAAATATATGCCTAATCTCTAATATATTGCTGATTTAATGTTACGCGATTGTGTCATTTACTTCCTGCATAAAATTGGTTAAATGTGATTGATGTAGATAAATAGTTTTACTTCTTGTATTCAATGGTTGTGTGGATTTATAAAAGTTATTCCTAATGGAATATAATTTTTGCTTAAGTATATCTCTCATGTGATGTTTCAAATATATGGATGGATTTTATCATAAAAGGCTTCATTGATTCATATTCACCTCATAAACACTCATTATGGTTTAAATTAGAACACATTGGAATTTATAATGAGATGAAACTCACTAGAAGTCGAGTTGGTTTAGAATTGAAAACCAAAACAAACCTTATATTCTAAAGCTAAGAAGTTGAGTGTGTATGGGGAGGGGTATTTTCATGCTGGACAAGTATTGTCCTTAGATGACTCTGATGAATAAGCAAACTAGATACCTAAATGAAGGAATGGAAAAATAAGTTTTAAGAGGCTCAAATTTACATAATCTTGCTTAAGATGACATTCTGTGGATTCTATGTGTTTAATCGCGAATAGTGATATGTTATCCTATAGATCCCATCAAAGAGATGTGGATCATATCTAAGATCTATGAATAACCATTGGTGTGGTTATTTCATCTATGATGGTTTTCCATTGGTGTGGTTCTCCATCTTCAAGGCATTCACCTATGTACTGATCTTGGTGGATAATATGTTTATTGGTGTTTCTCCTTTTTATGTGGGATGAAACCTAATGTTTGGCCAACATTCTCATACCAATAGGGTATGAGGGTTTCATAGAAGCTGATCACTTCTACTCCAAAAGAGACTCTGATCAAGTCTCAATAGCTCTTGATGCTATTTGCCTTGATAAGTTTTAATCCAAATAGAATGAGTCTTGATTATGTCTCTTGCCTCATGGAAATGTAAGTGTTAAAAAAAATTGAGTGGTTGAGTAGTGACAACTGGGGTTGTTACAAGTAACTAGAGTTGAAGTTTGTGTTGATTGAAAGTTTGAACCCACTCCACTTAGAGCCTCTAAATCAAGACTTTTACCAATAAAACCAGAACCAAACAAAGGAAACTCTATTAGACAAAGTGAGTTTGGGTTTTTTGTAGCTTGCTCAAGTTTTTCTTCCCTATAATTAAATGCTTTCTTATTCATTAAATCCATCACTTGAGTAGAGTATCTCGAGACACATGAGAGTGAGGAGTAAATAGAACAACCAACTTATCTAAAGCTTTTGACATAGATTCCCCTCTATCCACTGAAGTTTGATAACCTACAATATTATTCTAGCCACTAAAAAAACCTGACCCCTAGTTTTCAACTTCTAGATCTTGTCCAAAAATGGGAGCCTTGGTACTTGGAGTTGAAAATATGCATTACCCCTCAAAGGGGTCCTTTGAGAATTCCAAACATCCCTCTTTATTCTCCATCAAAACAAGAAACAAATTTCCCAATCTATACTGCCATTTTAAAATACCAAATAAAAAAAAGTCAATCTTTTCCTTTTGAAAAACCTAGCTTTATTGCATGAACTTCATGATTCCAACTGATAAATTTATTCAAATAACCATTCACATGCATAAAAATATTCCTCCCTATCAAAGTAACTCCTTTCACCTTTTGCATGCTTCAAATCTAGAAAGTAAGTTGTCCAACCTTCATTATCTTCACATGAATAGATCTGAGCGCACTTCGGTTTAAAAAAATAATGATGCTTCTTGTGTAATTTTTTTAAAGATATCAGTTAAGAACTGGATCCACCTTTATTTTATTCACATGAATAGATCTAAGCACATTCTAGTTTTAGGAAAAATAAAATACTATCACTTCTTGTGTTTTTTACTTTTCTTTGTGCTTCACTTGTAAACCCTAGCTTTATTGTGTGCACTCTACAATTCTAGCCAACAAAATTCTTTAAAATGTTGTTCACATGCATAGAAATATTCCTCCCTAGAAAAGTAAATCCTTTCACCCCTTCAATTTAATTCCTTTGTGCTTCACTTTACAAACCCTAGCTTCATTGCATGCACTTCATGATTGTAGTTGACAAACTTCTTCCAAAGAAAATTTAAATGTAAGAAAGAGGAATGCTTACCTCCTTCATAGTCTAAGATTTCATAAAAATTGTAGATGGATCTTCAGCTATAATTGGGCAATGATAATGATGGATCTACCACAAATGCTTGGATTCTATGCACTAGGAATACATAAAAATATTTATCTCCTCATGAATTTGAAGCTAAAATTCAATATAAATAACTTTCCTAAAAATATCCTTGAAAACACAACCATTGAAATTTTCTTACATAGACTCATTTGATTGTTGTTATATAACAATATGGTTGAAGATTTTTTTTAATGATTGTGTTGAGGAAAATACTATTATATAATAACATGTAAAATTGTTTGACTACACTTCATGATTGAACTATAGGACAAAATATTATATCACTTATGGTAGATTTATTTGATGATCATTATAGACACCCAATTTTTAGTATATTGTCAATCTTCAAGTTTGCCAATATCTTCATTAATTAGCCAAATCAAATCAATCATCCTCATGATCAAATTGGGTGCATTTATTGCTCCAAAAGCTAATCATCAAGGCATACGTGAAAGTTCTACCAACACTTTCACCTCCTAGATAGCGCTTTTGTAAAATTTAAAATTTTCATCATTTCCTACCCAAATTGACTATCAATGGTTATATTTTCATCATTTCATACCTTCTAAGTTGCCCGCAACTAATGGATTTTATCACCAAAATTTGATTCATAGCCCCAACATAAATCCCAAGCCCAAGAATTTCCATTTTCAATATTCCTCCATTAATGGCATCTTAAACCCATTTCAAATTCTTACTCTCTCCAATCCTATCATCTTCAATGCAATCCTTCTCCCAAGGAGCCATGGATTCCTATAAAATTGGCACTTGGAGGAGCCTAATTCATGATATTTTGAGGATAGCAAATCTTTCCCAAGTTTTCATACCATCCATGGTATTTTTAAAAGCAATAAAATAATGACAAATTTCATTTAGATTTATATGAACTCATCTCTATACATGGCAATATTATGCCAAAATATTGTTACAATCTTGTGAAGGTATCCTTCAAGCACCCAAGCCCTCAATCCTTTAAGTACTCAAATTATCACATCTTCAAGCACTCAAGCATTCAAACATTTAGTCTCAAGCTCTCAAGTGTCTACAAGCAACAAGTAAGCTTTAATCAAGCTTCCACAACAATGGGAAAACAACCTTAGCATATTGGGACAACAAGTGTGCTTCAAAGTTGTGCTCCTTCCCCTTACTTGCTATTAACACTATCTTTGATTTTGTAGCTCCAATATATAAAGGAGGTACTGTGTGTTGAGGACATAATGGTCATATCTTATGCTCCTCATAACTTTGTTCTATTTTCTTCCTCCATTGCCTCTAGTATTTTTCTCCCTATGAACTTATTGATCAAGAAAAATCCCTCTTGGAGTATGTTAAGGTCATTTAGAGGCATCGTGAAGCAAAGGATAAAGCCAAATCTAGCACACCTTCAATTTCTCAAGAATTTGATGAAGACTTCCACCTTGACACTTGGATCCTTCATATTGATTAAAATATGTGTTTGGGTAAGGAGTTGGTATCTTTCTCAAGTGCCATAGTACTCTAGCTATTCTTATGGCCTTATTTTTAAACTTTTATTTTATAGCATTACTAATAATGTTTCCAATTATGAGGATTTTATTTTAGGTCTCTTGACTACCCAACATATAAATGTTAAACACATTAAAGTGTTAAGTGACTCTTAAATTGTGGCTTTTCAGATCATTGGTGAATATGCTATCAAAGCTCCTTATTTGATCCCTTATCATAAAGTGGCTAAGAATTTTATTAATGCTTTTGAGTCCTTCTACATCAGGTATTACCCAAGAGATAAAAATTTTGAGGCTAATTCTCTAGGTGCTTCAGCTAGCAAATTTGTACCACATAGAAACATCTCTAAAACTAATTTTGTGGTAAATTTTCATGATAATGGGTCAATGGATATGCATACAATCAAGGTCAATGATATTGATTTCCAAATACCTCTTGATGATCCTTGGTATAATAGCATTTTATGCTTTATAAATATTCAATCCCACCCACCTATGGTCAATGCTAAGTAGTGGGCTCATACTCATAAGAGGGTATTTAGATATATTATTCTTGGTAGAGTTCTATACTACTATAATACTTATGGTGTGCTCTTATGATGTCTTATTAAAATTGAGGTGCCTAAATCTCTTTTTAATTTCCATAGATATGATTATGGAGGGAACTTTACTGATCATTATATAGCTCATAAACTATTAAGAATAGGTTACTTTTGACTAACTATGGAAGTTGTGCTAATAAGTATACCAAATCTCATTGATAAGTGTTATTTTCATAAAAGCAGAATTCATACCCCTATCCTAGTTCATACAATTGAGTCTCCTTGGCATTTTTTAGTTGGGATCTTAACAACTTGGTAGGACCTATCTCCCTTGTGTCCTCAAATAGGTACAAGTTTATTATCATAGCCATAGAATTTTTACAAAGTAGGTGGAAGTTATGCCATTGACAAATCAAATAGCTCTCATTGTATCAAAATTTGTATTTAATAAAATTGTGTGTTGCTTTGGTGTCCAATCTACTCTCATTTTAGATATGGTACTCCTTTCAAAAATAAGGAAATGCAATAGTTTATTTCTCAATTAGGGATCCAACATCGCTTTTCTATGCCTTATTATCCATTGGTAAATATTTTGAAAAATATAATTAAGGAATTAAATAAAAATTGGCACTTAAAGTTATATCTCACATTTTGGTTATATCACACAAGTATTTGGACATCTACAAGGGCAACCCCTTTTTCTTTGGTCTATGATACTAAAGCTATTTTTCCACTTGAGATTGAATTGCCTTCTTTACAAGTTTATTTGAAAAAATTATTGATTCATGATGAGTACCATCAAGAGTAGTGAGAGGATCATCTTATTGAGATTACTACCCTTGATGAGATGTGTTTATATACTCTTAAGCATAATAGGGCTTATAATATTCAGGTTCCTAAGTAATATAATAAGAAGTCTATCATCATCATTTTAAAGTCAGGTAACTTGTCCTCAAACTTGATAATGTACATAAGAAACACAAGAGTAAGTTTATACAAAGGTAGTTTTATCCATATACTGTCAAAAATATATTTGGTTCTAGGGTAATAAAATTGTAAATAATAGATGGAGTTGAGTTAGATGATCCCAACAATTATATGCATGTCAAATGCTTTCATGCATATCCCATTTCAACCCATCTATAGAGTCTTTGTGTTTTCTTGATTTACTTGTTGACTTTGGTGCCGTGTTTTTCACATCAACTACTTTGATTGTTTGTTGGTATGTGTCCCTCCTATACATTATTCAATTTGGTATATCTACAAGTGTTTTTTCTCTCTTCCTCTTGTAATCATGACCACTCCTTAAAGCAATGATCTTGGTCGTCTAACATTTTACTATTTTTTTCTAGTTTGGCTTGCTTTGTATTTTGAGTGGTATATTTTTGCCTAACCATGACTACCCCTTATAGTAATGATACCAACAATTCTATATGTTTGGATATATTCAGCCTTGTCTGTATTTTCTTCTTGTATTTATTTGCTTTTGCTACTTTATTTTCTATTGCTTGGTGTTTTCCATCTATTTTTATTGATATTTATTGTTGTTGACATTGTTTGTCCTTTGTTTTCCATTCTTCATTAGAGTGTTGCTATTATCTATAAGGGCACCATGATGTCTCTAAAGTATTTCTTGTATTTTTACCCTAATTTAAGTTCCATAAAGTACCATATGATCTCCTCCATGGCATGTGGTAAAATATCAAGTCAACATCCCTTTAATTTTTTATTCAATAAAAATAACAAACTAATTTTCTAATCAATCATTTCAGTTTCTTAGTGAGGTAGCAAGTGTACCTTATTGAATAATGCACTTGACTAGATACTATAGTGGAAAATCCCATTGCAATAGAGGCATGGTTACTTTCCCTTCTATAGGATCTCTCTCTCTTAGGGTGAGATACAATGTGTATATAGCCTACCAATTATTGTTGTTATCCTTAATCTCCATATATCATGGTGGGCATGCCTTACCAAGTAGCACATCCATAATTAGTGGTAGGGCATGAGTTGGATTTGGGGATATGTACTTACATACCATTCATGGTGTAGGTTGGCATCCCATGGGTCATCTTGCAATAGTGGTTGGACATAATTAACTACCATAGTGTCTATTTGTTCTTGTCTTGTAGTTTATTTTATAATTAGGGTTGCATACTTACATCTATACATGGAATAGATTGGTTTCTCATAGTCCATATTACTATAGGGATAAGTGTGTGTGTTGGTACTTGGCACTTATTGAATATTGCATGTGGCCTGCCTACTTTAGTGATATGTATGAGTGGCATACCAAACCGTGCATGGTCATTCCTAGAGGAAGGTAGTACTTGATGAGTACATCATTGAGTTCTACCCAAATTTTTTTATCATCTAGATCAATTAAATTTCATGAATGCACACCATATCATACATGTTATCTCATTGATGCATGAATTTGAATGTTATTCAAATAATGCATGCAACTCTTGAATATATTGATATGTCATCATGTGCTACACAAATATTGAGCATGTAATATAAAAATGTTGACATGTTGTCATGTGCTACACAAATCTTGAGTGTGTCTCATAAAAATATTGACATGTTATCTTGTGCTACACAAATCTTAAGTATATGTCAAGCAAAATGGGTATGTTATTGAATGCTACACAAATAATATGTCATGAATGAAAAGAATGAACTAAATTAAATACATGCAATAAATAACCTAAAGTCATCATACAAAGAGACAAAAAGAGATGATACAAATGGAAGGAAAATATCATATAAATATATCTCCAAATCATCGATACATATGGATACAATATGGTACAATGGGACATTGAGTTACATCATCCTCAGCTACTCTATGTCCCAAGTATATAGCCCTGCCACTCAAATAATCCTATGTATATGTTATATGTTCCATGGTGGATATAAAATAATGGCTATAGTACAATACAAAAGCAATAGGTTGTGACTGCAAAATTTGTCCCTACATTCCTCTAACTAAGTGTCGAGCACTTGTGCCATGGTCTAAGAGAAGTGAGTCTACGAGTGTTATGATAAAAACATCCAAAATCCTATTAGCTCCCTCTAAGCCTATGCAAGATTTAGTTATACCTACATAACCACAAGGCTCACTCCTCTTGAGCACCTTCTACCACATTCATAGGCCTAATTCCCTCTCATAGAGTTGGTAGGTTGTGTGGTTGCACCTTGGTGCCTATGAAAAAATGACATCTAGCTACCATTATCTACTATATAATTCTATTGGACTCTTTTATGGCGTAACCTATGATGGAAATTGTGGTGGTAGATTATCAAAATCAATAATACCTTCCAAAGTGACTTATTGCAATTGGTCAATAAGCTCATACCACTCCTAGGATGTCCTTATAATCACAAACAAGAAAGAAATGAGTTAGATGCATCATCATGAATAAATCACCTAAATCTAGATCTAATACTAATGAAAATAAAATAATAAGGAGGAAAAAGAAGGTTTTTCCTTACCTAGGTCATATAGCTATCATGTGGGATCACCCTTATCAAGGGATGAAGATTGGAGGTTTATAGTATCAACATCAACCTTGCAACCATGAAGATCTTCTATGTCCATATCCTCCTCTAGTTTATCACCCTTACTAGTCTCCTTGACTACCTCCTCCTCAACATCTCCTCATTGTTTGCCTCCTCCTATGCCATCTCCTCCTTGGCCACCTTTGGGGCCTACTTTGTTAGCACCTACTACTAACCTAAAGGCTCATCGTGACTAATCAAAATATCCATAGGAGTAGCACTTGTTGAAGTGATTTAAATGGACTCCATAGGATGTTAATCCCATAGGGTGGGACAGCCTTTGGTCTATTTTTTTGGCCTTGTTGTGGATGAGGATCCTAGGAATTGAGGCTCTCTACATTCTATTGGTTCTCCCTAATCCCTTATTTATCTTCTTGCAGTCCTTCTATTTTGGTGGGTGATGTTTTGGCACGTTGTAAGTCCCATAGGGTGGGATAGCTTTTGATCTATTATTTTTTGGCCTTGTCTTTGGAAGTTGTAGCTTCCTCTTTGTAAAAGGTTCAGGGACCCTTTCAAAACCCCTTCCTTTACCTAATAAAAAAATATTTTGTTGTGATTATTGGTTTTTACCATGATTTCCCACTTTTCTAGAGTGACATCCTTTATTTTCCCTTTTTTCATAACCATAATTTTGTACAATGATAATCATTTTTTACGGTTTGTCTAAACCATGTTATTTAATAGCAATCATTAGTTTTCAAAAAGTGTTAATTGTGAATTTCCTTAGAATTTGCATTTTTGGGTATCTAAAATATTATTTTTAATTGCCTCATGTGGGCCCCATCACCTATATTACATGGCCCCTTGATGATGCTTTTTGCACTATCTTACCTACATTCTAGCTAGACTAACTATGTGATTGTTCATTTTTCTCGTTTTCTTAATTTTTATTTCTTTTAGCTAAAAATTGAAGGAAAACACAAGGGTTATAAAACTTACCTCTTCAAAACTACCCCCACATCTACTCTCCACCAGTTGTCTATGCACTCAAATTAAAAGTTCCACAGATATGTAGTGATCATATGAGGGTTCAGAGTGTATGTGACAATGAAACTAAAAATAAAATTTTTTATCCTCTTCATTTACTTTTGAATATTATACTATAAAAATTAAACTTTTTGACAAGTTTTGTAGGGATAGAAAAAGTACAATGCTTCTATGGTCTTTGGCATGCTCTAGAGTCATCTAGGAATTTAAGTTTTTCTCATTTCACACCCAACTAACATTTTTTAGCTTTTTTAGTGTTCTTACATGCAAATTCATTTCAAGTTGCATGGGGAAGGTAAAAATAAAATTCTTCTAGACAAAATATTTAGGGGCATGTACAAGTAAGTATCAAGTATATTTTCCTCAACTTTTGTATATTTGACTATGTTTTTACAATTTTTGCTAATTATTTTTTAAAATTATATTTTTAAATAGACAACAGATTCAAAAAATCACAAATTTTTTATCTTTGTTCCATAGCATAGAATTTTTATTTATGTTAGTTTAGCTATTGCATATTACTCTTTTTATTTATTATTTTCCCTAAGGACTCATTTGTGGCTACCCCTTATGGTTTTACCCATGATCCTTAGGGAGAAGTAATATGTATTTATAAAAAGAGTAATAACAGTTGACTTTGTAGGTGGTAGAGAGTCACATCCTCCTATTTATGAGATAGGGGTGGACTAAATTTGTTAGTCCTTGAGTGGGATGACAATAAGCCATGCTACCCGATGGTTTTGGTTCCCTTTATTTACCTAGTTATCACTTTTCTACCATCTTTATTGATATTTTTGCCTTCCAACTTTTCCAAAACCTAAAAATAAGGATAAAATCATGATTAAGGGATGTTTGGACATGTGCTCCCTAAAGTGTGTGTCCTAAAATTAATGATTTCAAGACTGCTAATTTAAGTGGGGAGCTTAGTCATCTAATTAATTTTAGGGTTTTTGGTGCATGGTTGCAATACTAACATGTTTTTTCACCTAGGGTTCAAATGGAACATTATTTGAACCAATGGTTATGATTTTATGACCCTACAAAGCAAGAAAATCAACCATCAGCTCTAAAGGGAGAGTTATCTACTATAAATACCCCTTTCACCTCCTCATTTTTCATTATACATTCATCAAATCATTAAAAAATATTTTATGCTCTTTTAAATTTTACTTCTATTACTATTTCATCATGTAGCCTCTTTCACTCTCTTTCTCTCTCTATCTATATTGTCCTTATAGGTACAACCAAAGCCATCAAATACTAGTTTGCTACCTTCCATGAAGGAGGATGATATGCTCTACTAATATTCATAGCCAAAGGTTATTGATATCCATTTGAGGACTAGTTTCCAAGGTAGGTCAAACTCTTTGTAAACATCCCAGGTGTGATCTCTTCTTATTTACTATGGTCTAGTTACAAGCAGGATAGGATAGGAATGAGCTTTTTATCATGTTTATTTTTTGAATAGTATGGTCCTTGATGCCATAGGTGTTAAATAATTATTTTACTACATTAGGATTAGCCCTGACATTGTATTTTATGGATAATCATAGTGTATTTTGCTCTCAAATACTTATTTATAACTATGCTTGAATTAGGATGGCTTTTGGCAGTAATTGTTAAATTACTGCTTTTTTGTCTTAGTTTAAGTATCTTGGTTTAGCCATTATGGCTTGATAATTTTAGCCTTTGTTGATAATATCGGCCATCAAACTAGTCACTTTACCGAAGCTAGGGCTCTGTTCCAAGGAGTTTCTCTATTGGATTCTATAAGTTGCAGGAAACTAATCATTGAAGGGGACTCCCTTAATATTATAAATATGGCAAGAGGGACTCAATATCCTACCTGGACTATTTTGAACCTTCTTCTGGAAGTTCAGAGATACATCCAAAATCTAGAAGAGGCTCAGTTTAAACATACATACAGGAAAGGTAATCGAGCGATCAATCTATTATCTAAAAAAGGAGTTATTCAGAATGGTTTAGTGGTGTGGCAAAATAATTTCCAGGTGGATATTGCTTCTATTGATAATGACCTCATACACAATTAGAATTTTCTTTTCTTTGGTCAAGTTGTTGATGATTTGACTGCACAACTTGGGGACACTTTTTTATTTTGGGTTTTTGCACCAAATTTCATATCTCCAAGCTATTGTTTCCTCCCTACAAGCCATAATATCCAATGCAAAAGAAATTCTTGCCCTGATGGGTTGGTAGGCCTAGGAAAGCAACGACCTCATGGGGGAGAATGGGACTAGTGCATGGCTTGGTTCATGGTTTAGGTCCTACTACTGATCTGTGTTTGGTTGGTTATCTCTAACATCCTGATTTAGTTTCAATTTGTTTTAAGTTTTAAATTATGTATGGTCTTACCTATGTACTGGTTTGGCTTTGGAAGGGGTAACTCCTCTAATTGGTCATTCCTTGATTATTACCGAATGTAAGTAATTTTAGCTCCCTCTTTTTGGGTGGGGTTTAGTCTCTTTCATACAAGGTTTGGAAATCCTTTCAAAACTCCTTCGTCCATCTAATAAAAAAAAGTATCTTGGTTTATATTATATTAATTTGGAAAATTGTATGAGATATCCCTTTTTTCCTATGAAAAAGAACCCATTATGGTATAACAAGAGAATCAAAAGGATAAGGAAAGCATAGAAAAGAAGACTATAGGTAATGTATTAGAAGGAAAGAGGAGAGACACAAACCAACAAGGATATACTGATAGATAAGGAAAAGGAGCCTATAGTGGATAGAGAGAATGAAGTAATAATAGACAAATCTACTAAAAGTGAGAGCAATAAAAAAGAGATTAGATTTATAAAGAAGTAAAACAAAAGTTGAAATATCCCTCTCTCATGAGCAAAGGACATGTGACAACCATAAGGTATCAAAAATTCATAGCACAAAGTGAAAATACATCTAAAAATTCAAGTTTAAAATCATAGAGGAAATGAAAGGGACACTCGCTAAAGCTAGTATGCTAGAAGAATTAGCCCTACTATGACAATGATATCTACTCCAAGAGGCTCTAAACCATCCTAGGAAAACCCACTCCAACCAATATAGATAATCAATAAAATTTTATGGTAGAGCATCTTGTAGACATCCAAGTCAATGCATGTAATATATCGAATGTCACAAAGACTATGATACGAAATCGACACTCACTTTATGTGACACACAAAATAAAAAATTACATACTTAGAAGTTACATAGTTGATTTGAGTGTGGTAATGATAATTATGCCTAAATTTGTTTATGAAGAAGTGGATATTCCTTACACCAAAATGGCTAGGCACCCAATTTAAATGGATGCCACAAGGGTAAATGTAGTAGGGATACTCAAAGACCTAGTCATGACTATAGCCATACATTTGGAATTTGTAGTAGTATAAGTGATAGTCATGGACCTACCTTGTACTTTGATATGCTGCTATCCAAAAAGTGGACGTGTAATATATCTAGAGATGGTTACCTAGTAATGGATTATACCCATATGAACATTCCTAAGGATGGCAAGGTGGCCAGGATTAAAAATGAACTACCTTACAACTATCTACTATATAAGATAGATGATGAAATTATGGTAAATTGGAATGAGCTTCCAAAATTCATGGAAGATGATGAGTATCTTGAAGAAGACCAAAAATTAGAGGTTGAATTGATAATTAATGCCTTACATGATAAATAAAATTCTAAGTTTGAATATGAGGATACTAAACTAGGCAACTATCTCATCACTAAAGTACCATATAATATTTTGGCCCTAACAAGTCAAGGAGAAACTAAGACTTGGATAATATACTTTGATGATGCTAGAACCAAGAATGGAGTAGGCAATGGTGTTCAATTCATCATACCTTAGAGTGCATAGAATCACTGTATATGCATATTGTAGTTTAATTATATCAACAATGTAGTGGAGTACAAAGCACTTGGTAGAAGATGAGAGTTAGAGACCTAAGAATATATGCCAAATATAAACTAAGTATAAATTAGATTAATTCCTAGTGTGCTGCAAAGAATAAGCATCTAAAGGCATACAAACATTGGCTATGGGTTTTTCTAGATATTTTTGACACACAATTTGAAAGCAATCCCAAAATAATTGAACACAAAAGTAGATGCGTTGGTAGGCATGGCAACCAGATTTGATCCTACCAATAATTTATGGGATAAACCTAAAGAAGTGCAAGTAGTATTCAGACTAGTCATTTGTGATAATTTTGATCATTTAAAAGTCTTTAATAATTATGAGTAAATCATATAATTTATTATTAGGGAGACCCAATATGTCAAATAAAAGAATGAGTATGAAGACTACATTAATAATGGAGTCATATTAATAAATTCAAATTAGTTACATAGGGGTATGATCACTTTGGAGAGGTTTGATCTAGATTATAGTACAAGGAAGATGAGCCTTAATAAAATCCTCTTTATATCATCCTATCAAGGTGGATGAAGAGAAAGACATATTGTTTGAAAATTATTATAATCAATAAGAGAGACCTTTTCAAATAGCTTTGTGGTAAATATGGAGACATTATTGCATGGTCATTTGAAGATCTTAAAATCTATGACTAAAAAATCATAGATCATGCCATTGAATTGGAACTCAATGCTAGACCTTTCAAGTAGAAGTAGATATTGATAAACCCTAAAATATAAGTATTGATGAAGAAATAACTCTTGAAGCTTTTGTAGTCCTAGATATCTAGCACTCCACCTAGGTCACCATTATAGTTTCAATATATAATAAACATGGTGATATTAGACTATGTGTTGATTTTAGGAACCTAAACTAAGCTTTGCTAAAAGATAATGATCATTTGACTACCATAGATTATATTTTGTATGTGGTTGGGTTACAAATATTGTATCTCCTTGATGTCTTCTCAAGATACAATCAAATCTAGGTTAAAGATGAAGACTGTTATAAGACTACCATTACTACCAAGTGGGGAACCTCTAAATATCAAAGAACTTTATTTGGCTATCAAATACAAGGGTAACCTTCCAAAGGGCTATGGAAATAGCTTTCATCAAAATTGTAGGTGATACAATTCTCATATACCTTAATAATTTTCCAAATATAGAACTAAACATGTAGAGCATCTTGAGTCAATCATCGAAAGATGTAGATAATTTAATCTCGCTTAATACCAAGTCTATTTTTTATAGTCTAAGAGTGCAAATTACTAGGTCATGTGGCATCAAAAGGAGGGCTATCCATATACTCCAACATAATAAAATCCATCCAAGTTATCCCATTTACCTTGTCAATTAAAGAAATTAGGTCATTGCTAGGCCAGATCTAGTTTGTTGTTAAATTTATTACATTTTTTCTAAATGGTCAAGCCTATAAAGAAATATTGAAGGATTACTCCCTAGAATGGATTGATTAGGGAAAGAAGTATTTATAGGATGTTAAAGACACCATCACCAAAGCTCTAATATTGATGAACCTAGATTTCTCTAAAGTTTTTAGGTTATATGTGTTTGGTACAAATGAAAGCATCATTGTTGTCCTAACCCAGAATAATGATGATGAGGAGGAATACCCCATATCATTCATTATTCAAGACCTCTACAACTAGGAATAAAGGTACCAAAAAATAGGTTTTTACTATCATGAAAGCTCTTAAGAAGTTCAAATACTATCTAGTAAGTTCAAGTACATCCTGACATTTGATTTATTGTGTTGCATAGTGAGTTAAGATAAAAGAGGATCAAGTGGATCAATAAAATTTAATAATTTGACATTGATATCAAACCCATCAAATGAGCCAAGGGAAGATCCTTATATAAAAGAATTGCAATGATAATTCTTGAAGATCAAATTACACTAGTAGAAGAGATAGATATGGATGATAGAACTGGTTGGATGAACAACATGTGTAAGTATATTACCATAGGATAATCTCTAGAAAGTTTGATGACCAAGAAGAGAGCCCAAATTAGGTAAAGAGCAATAAATTAAAGCTCTTACTCCACTACATATAAGAAGAAAGAACAAGGGCCTTGATTAAGTAATATCATGATGGAGGGGGCAGTACTCTATGCCCATAATATTTCATAAGGTCCAATAGATGGATATTATTGGCCTACCATATTCATCAATTGCTACAAATGGGTCAAAAATTATAATTCATGTTGCATGTTTAAATGGAGGAAGAGAAAATTTCCAATGCCCTTAAATCCCATCATTTTGACCAAACCATTTCAACAATGGGCCCTATATTTCATAGGAAATATCAACCCACTATCAAGCATAGGGAATAGATGAACATTCAACACTATAGATTATTTCACCAAATGGGTTGGTGTGTTCCTAATAAAAGTTGCTAATCAAGAAGCTATGGTCCAATTATTAGGGGATATCATTATAATAGATAATCCCACCTGCTTCAAGGGGTAAAGGTGATGAAGTTACTCTAGAGTATAAACTATGCTCAAAACACCCTCCAATTACTATCCTTAGGGTAACATATTGGTTGAATCAACTAACAAAAATATCACAAGGATCTTGAAGAAAATCATTTATGAGTCACAAAGGGATTGGAATACCAAGATAAGTATGACATCATGGGAAGATAGAGTGACATTAAAATCATCCAATCAATCATCCCATTACAAGTTGATTTATGGAAAATAGGTTTCACTACCAATTAATGTAGAGCTCCCTTCCCTCCAAATGACACAATATCTTGATTTGAAGGACATAAACATCGATCCCATACAAGGAAGACCTCATGATTTGTTTGCCCTAGATGAAAAAAGAGAAAATGCTTTCAAGAGGACAATGCAACATTAAGAAGTCATTAAAAGGTGGTTTGACAAAAGAGTCACAAAGGTGGAATACAAAAAAAGAGACCTCATATTCAAGTGGGATGAGGACTGGCAAAACTAGGGAACACCAAATGTTTGAATCCTTACAAAGTAGGCCCTACCAAATCATGAATATTGTAGAACCAAATATCTACAAAATTACCACTATGGATGGAGAAATGTTGCATATTTCTATGAATGGGCATCATCTCCAACCAATTTAGCAACATGAATTCTAGCCAAAAGAGTATGTAACTATATATCAATATATTCCTAGTAGTTACTTGGCAATTATCCCCCCTTCTTCCTGCAAACCTTATTTCAATCACTCATGTTCTTCTAAGAAATTCCACATAGCTTTGCCTTGTTTTCCCTTCTTTCTTCATTATCATGTCTTGTTCATGAAAATATATCAACATTATATATATATATATATATATATATATATATTTTTTTTTTTTTTTTTTTTATATATGATGTAAAAAATATTGAAAGGATCTACGTGATTGAATTACTCATTATTATGGGTAAATCACTTACAATAGTGATTAGGGAAATTGTGACCCAAGCCCACACTATGCCTACTAGCGATTGGGGAAAATATACCCTTAAAAGAATGATCACTCTACTCAAAAAGCTCATTCCAAGGTGCGGGTATCCCCACCAAGGTATATAACCCCAACAAGGGCCTAAGGGACCCTCATTTTATAACCTAACACATAACAATAAATTATATAGTGAATCACACAACCCATCACATGCAACACACAATCAACATTTGGGTTGAGTTCAACATTCTTCTCACCTTGATAAATCTACTCAAAGATACTAAGTAGATTGCTTGGTCCCTAGAAAAATACCTTGGTCCTTAGGCTTTTATCCCCAAAGCCCTTTTTCAAGTGATTTGATCACATCTAAGTTAATTACTTTAAAACATCTAGTCAAATACAAGCTAACTACTTGTTCCTCCTTGACCTAAAGATATACAACTCCTCTAAACTGGGTCAATCACTTGCTTGCATAAGCGAATCACTTGTAAATTCAAGAAAACTACTTAGGAGTGAAAAAATTACCAAGTGCCTCAAAAATGAGCGAATCACTCAATTTAGCAAGTGAATCACTTGCATTTTCAAGTAAATTACCCCTTTTTGTGAAATTTTCCAAAGGGCCTGAAAAAATGAATCACTCTAAATTATGAACAAATCACTTTTTCATACTTGGTCAATTTTTTATGTTTTTCTAAATTTTTATTATTAACTCCCATTTTTCCATCTCAATTCTGCATAGACATCACTTCTACATTTGCCAATCCTTCATTTCCTAAAGCATTCCTTATCTCACCACCTTCCACTATCATCACCCCACCCACATCTACCTTCACCAATTCTTGCACTTTTGGAAGAGGTCAGGCCATCTAAGAGCCAATAGAAAAAGAGGAGAGGCAAGATAAATAGGCAAGGCTCCCTTCAAATCAACAAAGAGTTTTATGATAACCCTTATTAGAGGGTGGAGTAGGGGAACTACACACATGCAATTGAGAAAGTGATGAAGGAGACTCTCAAGAGTTACAACCTAGGCCCGCAAATTGACTCATGGAGTATTAGTCACATCTAGACCTTCAAGATAACCATGAGCATAGTGCCTCAAGTTTTGATCTTCCTAAAGTTAGTCATAATCATTATGGAGTATCATCCATATTGTAGACCTTCACAATGCTCTAAATTTACTATTTTTCAAGAAGAAATTTTCTGAGGATGGTGACAAGGAAATTGTTGTGGATGATGTCAAGGACGACAATAAGAAATCTATTGCTTCTGACATTACATAGGATGAAAGCAAGGATGAGATCAAGGAAGAACCTAAGGATGCAGATGTTGAAGCTGAAGAGGAAGCCTAACAAATTTTTGGTTCATGTTTGGTTTTTGTTTCAGGGTATTTTCATGTGTTGCCCTTCTCCTTCTCATGCTCATTTTTATCTTCCTTTCTGTGGGACTGTGTTCCCCCCATTTTCCTCTTTTTGTTCTATTCTCAGCATTTTGCTGTTGATGTAATCAGGTTTTGGGAGCCTATAAAAACCCACTTTAATTGAAATTTAGCCTATCAAAACCCGCTTTAATTGAAATTTTTAAATTATCAAAAAAAAAAATCATTATGGAGATATATGAATCCTTGACCAAAATTTTTAAACTCCCACAATGGATTGAGGATGCATTATACATAAGAGAGGTAATCATAAGAAAAATGCTTATGGAAGCTAATAATCTAGTCATATGGGTTTTCTACAACACGAAGACCTAGAAAGACTTCTACTATATGCACACTAGCACATATTGACAAGATTTCTTAATCCTATACCTAAAGAAACCTAACTTACTATTTGACTTCAGTATCCCACTATAGCTAGACTTGTTTAAGGAGGATTTCCATATGGTGTCTGAATTAGACATCATTTTAGATGAAAGGAGTGACTTGAAGATTTATGAGGAGCACATCACCCTACTTCACATCTTACAAACCTACCCCATTCAATAAAAAATGATTGACTATTCCAAGTATATAGCAAATAAAATGGATAAACAATTAAGAGCATTTGAGGAAAAAAATTCAATTATATTGTAATACCAAAAGGTGCATGGTTAGTCCTAAGATCCCTCTTTAATGAGGATTTAGACAATGCAGTATTACTTCAATATGTATATGTTAACTCCTAATATTATGTTTGATGTGTTAATTACAAAGAATACCTAAAGGGATTTTAGTCCTATTCCTAAGCCCTTTTGGAGGATCTAAAATAAAAGTTTTAAATAATGTAAGAATGCAAATTAAGCAAGTAAACAAAACCCTAGAATAAGTGATCTTCCACTATGAATGACTATAATAAAATTAAATATTCTTTTTATTCAAAAGCATACAAAAAATTATGCAATTATAGAAGATTACCCTAAATTCAACTAAATATTTTTTCCTTTCTGGTCTATGATGGAATCAAAAGAAAGGTAAGTATAACTATGCTTCATTATTTTCCTTTTTAAAGTTATTATAAAATATGAGAATAGAATAGAAATACATAGATCAAATAACCAATACTAAGCCACAAAAATCACATAGAGGCATTTTAGAGATAGTGGTACCTAGTTTTGCTCTTTGAGAAGAAGCATTACACTCAGTTAGAAGCACTGCAAGTGCTTTTGTCTCTAACCCAATGCTTTCATAAGGGGACCTATAAAACCAACAAATGTGATTGATATGATAGCAAGGGGGTCTATTTGATCAAGGGGACACAATGAGCTTCTTGGTCAAGGTGATGAAACCTGCTTTTTGATATGACAAAATAAATAAATACTAAAAATCAAGAAAAACACACAATCTAATCAAAAGTGTTATAGATGAATCAAAAGAACTATAAGTGCTTTCATGACTATATGATAGTTTTGGTCTAGAAAGAAAAATAATTGAACCTCCTACAACTATGTAACACTTTCAATATTGAGACTAGGAATCAAAGATTTATAGTGATAGAAAATGAAGGAAAACTATATCTAAGAAAAATTATAGTCTTAGGAACAAATAAGCCCTAAAAAATAATATGATAATACAAGTTTGAGCATAAAATGACTAAGTTGAATGACAAAGTATCAAGTAAGTAAGCAATTTTGAAAGAGATATGATGTATGCAAAACTAAAAATCTATTTTAAAATACAAAATCTAACTAAATATCTCAATAAATAGTAGCTATAGAATATGAGATGTAGCAGAATGAGTTAACAAAGAAGTCATTAACAAAAATAAAAAACCAACGTGGTTGTTAAAAAAACAATGCATAACAATGGATATGGACAATAAATATACCAAAAAATGTGAATCAAATATGATATATATGCTATTAGAAAATGTACAACAAAATGAGAGAGCAAATATGCTATTAGCAATTGCGAAATGTAGCAAGATGAGAGGACAAAAATGTTGTTATCAATGCAAAATACAACCAAATGGAAGAGTAGAGATACCATTACTAAATGCAAGCCAAGATATCAATATAAAAATAAATTAAGCAAGTAAATATAAATAAAGGGTGGAAAAAATAAAATAGAGCCCAATATATCTCCCTTATAGCCAAAGACCTCCTTAAATATTGGTGGAAGAGTGGGAAGCTTGCTTTGCTAGGATGCACCTATGCCTTGCCTTGTGTGCCTCAAATGCTAGAGGAAGGGAGCTTGAGGATGCAAGAGGAAATGAGGAGGATGATAATGAATGCAAGGAAGGATAGAATGCAATAGATATTAATCCTTTTTTTTAACTTCTAGAAATTTTTTAGCAAAGTATGAATGTTTGAGAACTTCTTGTTAAATACTCTTCTCAAGGGCTTAATTTATAGAATTTTTGGGGGAGAATTTCTTGGAAGAAAATGGGTAGTCAAATTTACCTTTGGAAGGATAAAGAAGGTTCTAATATGTAGGCTCAAAATATGCAAACTAGCATGCATAATCATGCTTGAGACTGGTTGAGGGAATTTGCATGGTAGAGGAACATGCCTCCAAGATTCCACTCATGCCATCAAAAGCATTGTCCAAGATCAAAAGTGTTGCAATAAATTTCTCTTTCCATATAGTGTTTTTGAAAATTGACATTTTGGGATCAAATTATCTGAAAATTAGTCAAAATCAAAAGTGCTTATAGCACTTTTGCTCACAGTCAATACTTTTGATTTTGTCCTACCTAGGTGTTGTTTTCTCATAGTTAGAGGCATTGATCATTATGCAAGTATAAGCATATATATACTCATTGGAAATATCTTTTAAATCCTATTCTAATGGATGTAATTTTGTAAATTTTAATCAAGATTTGTAATAGATATTAGTACCCCAAATATGCCATTACTTTTAGAGTGCTAAATGTTCTAAATTTGGGTATGACGAAGGTTCATTCGGTTTGGTTGATTAGAAGGATTGTGAATGAGGGTTAATTGGTGAAATTGATAGACTTGAAGGTTGGTGAAATGTTCCAAAATTGGGTGTCTACATTTTTCTTATTTTTGATTTATTTATTGTATAATAAAAACGCCAAAAATTGATGTAGATACCCCAATTTTATGTTGATGTACAAGGTTGATGAGGGATGCAAAGATTCTTTGTTTAAAGTGATGTAAAAATTATATTTTGGGTAGCAATAAATGTTACCTTACTCCATGTGTGTTCCCTCAAGTTTCTGAAGGGAACCCAAGTTGCCCTGAGAAAACTTGATTTACACAAGGATGATGGGAACAAGTTGGTTAATATGGGCTAAAAAACAAGGGGGTGAGATTGGAAATGATTGATTAAATATTGGATTGGTGAGGGAGAGGAATAGTGAGAAGGAGGATAAAAGTAGATGAATTATTATGGGAAAGGAGGGATAATGTAATGAGGAAAGATACCAAAGTTGCCAAAAATTGAATACAAAAGGACAAAATGTACAAACTTGATTCACCCCTAAGTGGTGGCCTCTTAGCCTGATTATTGGATAAGTGCTTAGGTGATGTTTCAATATATATATATATATTTAAAATTTATTTTTTGATTGCCTCAAAGAGGACCTATTGTGGCCATTGCACAACATGCCCCAAATTTGGGGACCCACTTGAAAATTTGATGGTTATATGAAACTTTGGTTTCATTGAACAATATTTTGACCTCACCATAGTCCTAGAAGTGGGTGGTTTCATGTTTAACCTCATTGGCCTCATGTGTTATTAAGAAGTTACCCCACTTTCAAATATCATGTTGAGCTTACACATTAATAAAATAAATATTAAAAAAAATAAAAAGAAAATAATAATAATAATATATATATATATATATATATATATATATATATATATATTATATGGAAAAAGTATTTAAATTATGTCTATTATTCATTCTAGTCGATATTTAGCTTTGTATAAACTTAGCTCTATATTGTATACCATGTATTTTGAATTTAATTCACCTGATACTCTTAATAAATAATTTTAATATTACGTTTTGGTGTATTGCTTTAATTATGTATCATTTTTTTCTAGTATTCACTTTACCAAGAAATGGTTGTACAATTTCAAGGAAGATGGAGGATGACGATGACGTGGTAATGATGTGGATCAACGATGCAAATAGATGATGGGGAAACATGAAAATATGATGCGATAATAACTTGGACATTGACCTAGACACGAATTGAATTGTGCCATGGACGGTAGTGATGACATGGACAAAGACACATGATGTAGACCTAGATCCAACAATGATGATGTAGACAAAGATACATGACCTATAGGTTGCAAAGGAAATAACTGTCCATGCCACATATGGGCATGAAGCAAACATAGATTGATACATCGATCACATTCAAACTAAGCTGCAGGTAGAGCTAGATTCATTCATCAAGAGAAACCTGTCACAGGATGTCCGACGAGGAAGAATCTATGCCATATGTGAGCATTGAAAATAAATAATGATATTCATTGAGCCCAACAAGGATGTTGGGATGAGGATTGATGTAGGTGTCGAGCTCCCTAGCAGCGGAGAATTCATGGAAACAAGACCATTTCTCCCCAAGTCTATAGCCTCTGCACATGATTCCATTTACACATGCAGGATTCTACGGGTTTCATGTTCTACACAATTGTGTAAATCAAGGCCTGGTGAATGCTGAAGTGTATGTGATTGTTATAGTGATTTGGATTCTGATGCATAGTTTGGTTTCATTGTATAGGAGGTATCTTATTCCAATAAGGATGTGGTGGTTTGAGGTGCAAGCTCATGACTGTTCAATAGAAAGAAGCAACTTAAAATTATAGAATCAACACAAGCTCAAGCTCTAGCTTGGAAGAGAAGTAGATGGTCTAGTGTCTACTATTACACCATGGAAGGTAACTAAGCAAGAATATGGAGAAATTAAGTGCTTGGAAAAGTTAGGGAACAAGTATGAGCGGGGTCAGATTCAACACATCTAGTAGCTTGATGAACTCGTAATAAAATCTATTGAAGAAATTAAAGAAAAGACATTGAATTTGATGCAAGAGTGGGCATCGATTGACACTACAGATGCATTGGATATTTATCTCCTATATTGGATAGTGAAGAAGTTCATGCCTACACTGTAAAATTTTTGGAACAAGTAGAGAAGAACAGTAATGCTACTTCAACTTATGCAAGTCTACTAGTTTGGATATTCTGTTAAAGTGGTTCTACTTTACCTATGAAACTTTGAAAGATCATATTTTAAAGAATAAGCTCGAGGATCAAGATAAATATTGTGGTGTTAGGAGATGATAAATTCTAGTGCATCAAACATAATTAATGGCTCAATCGTGCAAAATAATGAAGGATGTAAGAATGTTAGTGTTGGAAATCAAGGGAAAATTAAGAAGTTGTGACAGTTTCTTGGTGGATATCTCAGGGAGCTTACCTACTTCAAGGATCCATGTGGGAGATGTTGAATAATAGGTATCTGAGTGTACATGTAGGGTAGGTGGAGGAGCACACAGTAGTGTGGGCAATCCGGTTGAACCATTCTAGGTCTTATTCATCATCCACATGAGCTACTAGAAAAATAACCAAATTCTCTTTGGATTTACACCTACCTGATCATTCTGTTTGCCTCCATGTTGAGTACGAGAGTCATCACAGTATCTGAAATAGACCAAGGTATTAAAGACATTCAAATACCATTGATGAGCATTATAAAAAAACAAGGAACAACACAAGTATCGAGTGTGTAGCCCAATCGAAGATTTGAATTAAGGCATAACTCACGATGAACATGCACACTATTTGTTATTGGATTTGAAATGTTTAGGTGAAATATGGTCCCTGAATTATTATAAAAGCTGAACGTGTCTAGTTAATGTGAATGACTTTCACATTTACTATCAGAGTCAATAGCCAGCCATTAGACCAATTGATGTAATGTGATAAATGTTGGGAGAACCTACTAGAGATGATGATATCAAACATGAAGTGACTGCATTTTGTGGATGGAAAAATAGCTCATACCTATACGAAACGTATTTAAAATAATTTTTGAACAAATACGTCCGCACAAAGTAATTGGTGATGCCTTAAAAGGGTTACATTAAAATTAATAATTTATTACATCCATGATATAGGTATTGAGGTAAACAAAAGCGTGATAACATGCAGAGGCATTACCAAAAATATTTCAAAATAGATAGACTAATTATGCTTGATGGTTACCAAGGGAAATAAAAAACAAGGCATTACAACACCAAATGAAGGAGAAACATTCACGTGGAAGGGAAAGCGTTTCAAAACCAAACGAAAAAAAAAAGTAAACGAAGAGTCTTTGGAATTTTTTTAAAAAGCCATGCAAGCACAAAAAATGGGATTGGAATTTTTTTGGAGTAAAAGGCATGAAGAGGATTGGAAGATTTTGGAAGCTATTGCAAATCAGTTTTTCTCACATTGTATGCAACAAAAGAAGGTTTTGAATATCAGTTTTTACTACAGATTTTTCCCCTACATATATTGAGTTCATTCGATAATGTTTTATGCATGGATATGGTAGCATCATTTAATATTTTTAATGCATGGATATGGTAGCATCATTTAATATTTTTAATGCATGCTTTTATTCCTCAAACTCTTGCACTTAACTAGATTTAGATTATGTGGATGCAGGTCTAACCTGGTTTTGTTTTAATATTCATGATCTTCCTTTTTTTGCAGAATAGGAGGAATTAATTTATGGGTAGCTCACTTTGATCATTTTTTCCACTTTGTTTCCATTTCATTTTAGATTTTTGTCATTTTTTCTCTAACCTTAGCTTTTGTTTTTATTTATTTTCCATTTTATTTTCTTTAAGTTCCATCAAACACTCAAAACCCTAGAAGGATTATATATTTTTTCTGCATTAAAATGGGGGTTTTGAAGTAATTAGAGCATCCAAATAATTTTGTTGTTTAAGGCTAACATGTTAAATTATTTGGACACATTTAATTAAGGCATTTTTTTAAGGTTCCAAAACAAATTCTTGCACTCCATAGGTTCTATTATTTTAAAATTTGTTTAACAAAGCAAGATAAAATTTGTTAACAAAACAAGATAAAATTTGTTTCACAAAGCAAGATAAAATGAATTAAATCACCATTCTATGATTCACATTTCAAAATTAGATTTAGTCATTTTATTTCATGCTCAAACAAAGCTTAACAAAGGAAGATAAAATTTGTTAAAATATGCTTAACAAAAGAAGATAAAATCTACTTAAAACACATTGAGATAAAATAAATTAAATCACCGTTTTAGGATGGTCATAGAGGACCAATAATGTTACATTTTCTTTTTCTTTCAAATTTCATGAACAATAAAAAGCATAGCAAATCAAAGTAATACCAAACCACATGCCCCTTGTTGATAGTTGCTTGCACCTCTAAAGTATTTCAACACATTTTAATATTTTCACAAATAATCAAAGCACATATTAAGGAAAAAAAAATCTTGGAGAAATTTTGAATTTATTTGCAAGAGAGGGTTTTCTAATAATACCTTGATTGTGATGGTGATTTTGCAATTGGGTAAAATTATCACTCAACAGGACCTTCATAAGCATGATTGGTCTAATTAAAGACACATAATTTGAATCAGTCCATTCAAGGACATATTTGATAGGTCCATTTAAATACATTCATATAAAAATCGATCCATTTAAAAACACATAAGTAATTAGACCATTTAAAGACACATTTTGGATTGGTTCATAATTTAATTATCTATAAGTGAGTGCTTAGATATTAGTTTTGATTGTTTTGAAGTTAATTTGATACCCCCAATTGAGAGGGTCTTGCTTTAGGTAAGATTACTTTTTTATTATTTTTTATGTATAGATTATCTTCAAGTGAGGTGCTTAAAGGATGTTTTTTGTTTGATAATCCTTTAGGTGAGGTACCTAAAAAGGGGTTATTGAAAGACACTTAACAAATCGGTCCATTTAAGGACACATTTTGATTTCATACATGTAGAGACGGGTCCATATAAGAACACATAATTTGATTAGGTTATTTAAAGGCATGTGATTAAGTGACCTATTTAAAGGTATAAACTTGAAAAGGCACATAATTTGATCCATCCTATTTAAAGGCCTATAAAAGCATGGCTTATTTAGAAGCACATAATTGATTGAGCTATTTAAAAACATATACTTGATTGGCTTATTTAAAAGCACATAATTGATTGGATTATTTAAAAACATATAATTTATTGGCTCATTTAAGAGCACATAATTGATTGGCTTATTAAAAGTACATAATTGATTGACTTATTTAAAAGCACATACTTTGGCTAGCTTATTTAAAGCACATGCTTGGTCGACTTATTTAAAAGCACATAATTTGATTGGCTTATTTAGAAGCACATAATTGATTGGTTTATTTAAGAGCATATAATTGATTGGCTTATTTAAAAGCACATAAATCCATTGGCTTATTTAAAAGCACATGCTTTGTTGACTTATTTAAAAACGTATAATTTAATTGGCTTATTTAAAAGCACATAATTGATTTGCTCATTTAAAAACACATAATTGATTACCTTTTTTAGATTCACATAATTGATTGGCTTATTTAAAGCACATAATTGATTGGCTTATTCAAAAGCACATAATTTTATTGGCTTATTTAAAATCACATGCTTGGTTGGATTATTTAAAAGCACATAATTGATTGGGTCATAGAGCACATAATTGATTGAATTATTTAAAAATGCATAATTAATTATTTTGAGCATTTTGTTAATTATTTTTAGATTAAATGCCCCCCAGCTAAGGGGGAACTATATTTTTTTTGTTAGCTTGCCCCCACACATGAATGGTAGGTGGGACAAGTGGTATATACAAAAAAGTGATAACGATTCACCCTTAAAGGGTTAAGCGATGTTTCACTATAGTATATGTACAATTTTAAATAGTGATAAGTGCTCATCCTCAAGTGAGGTGCTTAAGAAGTGTTTCATTGCCTAGGGAGGTTTTTGTTAGCTTTCGTATGATACAAGATATTGACAATATGTACAAAGTATTTTGAAATGGATCATATAACCAATCAACCTATTTAAAGGCACACAACTAAGTTGAATACTTTTTAATTGGATTTGATTCATTTGTTTAAGGATCCTCGATGTAGTAAGTAAACTTTGATACCCCTAGTAAGGAGGAAATTTTATCTCTCTATGGTTTTTCCCTCACATGAGAAAATTATCTCAATGGATATCATAGTGGAAATCTTGTGGCTCTTGATGAAATGATAATATTTGCCACTAGCACTTCGTAGTGGCCATATTGTGACAAAGGAGTTATAATGTGGAAGATGGGGAAACATGATTTCAAGAAATAGATAACAAGGATGATTTAGATTGAGAGTGACAATTAAGATTAAAAAAATTGAGAAATTTGAATTGGTATGAATATAGATGGACTAATTCAAATTAACAATTAATGAGGATAGATTGATTGCATGAACTATTAATTTAAATTTACAAATATGGGGGATTGGGGCATCTACCAAAATCAATAACCTAGTGCAAGTGTTTTGCATATATGATCTATTCTTGACAAGGATCATCATCACATCCTGACATGTTTCCTAACTCAATACACAATAGGTAATTTAGGAAACAACATACACATGCATACAAACATGTATGATTTTAGGCAGCCATGTAAGCAAGCAACCATGCATATAGATAAATGATCAAGAAATTAATGTAGACATAAATGCAATATATTTTTGAGATGCATGATGATTATTTAACCTTGAATTCAATTTGATTCTAGATTTTAAAGTGTTATACTAGCAAAATATGTGTGTGGTAATGGGTTAGGAACTAGACGAAGAAATTATCCCTCATTTTTTTCATCCTAATCCAATCTATTTATAGGAATAATATTTCCATGGGATCTCAAAATAAAGGAATTGAATTCTTTGCCATGGCTAGGCAAAGATGAAGTAGGAAGAGGCATACCACTATCGAGGATACAATCTATACCTTAGCATCCCTACCCTATCAAATCTATATGGTTGGATATTTAAGGTTAAGGGATCTAATACTCCCTGAATTTGCAAAGGAGCCAATGAGTGTGGATTAAGAAATGAAGGATTTGAATTTTGCTTCATGGAAAATATCAATCAAGGTGTAATTTTCTTACCACCATAATTTGGAGGTGGAACGTTCCTATAGTAGACATGGTTTGCCACTAGTTGGGAATCAAAGTTGCTAAAGATAAGTTGGTATTTCTCTATTAAATTGTAGATAAGGTTTTGAAGGGTTTTATATCTATTAGTTGAATGACCATGAACATTATGGAAGGTACAATACTCATAAAGGAAGATGAAGGGAATTTATCCTTCTCAAGATCTACAGGTTTTATGGGTGGGAGTTCTATCATTTTGGCTTGAAGAAGTTGCTCTAAGATGGCAACTGGAGGCTAATCTAATTTTATGAAGATGCACTTGGTTTATTTTTGCTTTTCTAAGACAATTTTTTAGAGGGTTTCCACTTTATTTACATGCTTGTTTTTATATTGTCCTTTCTAATATGGGGAGGATTTATCTTCACCCTTTTTGGTATTTAGTTACCCTCTTCTTAGGAGGGTGATTTCTACATGTTTTTCCAAATTAACTACTTCTTAAAAAGGGGATATGTTGGCCATTTCCAAGGGGTAGCCCAATTGGTCATGTAAGTTGCATATGAAATATGTAGAAGGTCCTATTATGGGGGGATATATTGAATTCTCCCTACTAGGGCTTGCCATTTAGCCATGAAATTGGCAAATATTTCATCCTTAGCTTGTTTAAGTTGGTAAAGGTCACCAATTGTGATATTTTCTTCAATGTATACCAAAATTTGTTGGAAAAATATTTCCACAAGCTCTTTAAACCTTTTAATTGAGTGGTGAGGATCTAAAAATACCATTCTAAAGTAGGACCACCAAGAATTTTAAGAAATATCCTAAGAAGCAAAATTTCATTGTGGATGATGTCACTACAAGCAATTTGAAAGAGCCTCGAGTGATTGATTAGATCTTCCTTTTTGTTATATATTTGGAACTCGGGGGCTTCAAATTCAAGTGGGAAAGGTTGAATAGTTATGATGGGGTCTAGTGGATGGTTCTATAAATCATCATAAGAATACTTATGATTATATGAGGATCCTTAAAGGAAGGCTACTTATCATTCCAATTCCTCTAATTTAGAGTTAAATTTATCAAGTTGCTTCGATTTAGCATTTATGTTTTGGTATTCAAGAGAAGGTGGATTTAGAGGTGCTTGATGTAATATCGATGGAGGTTTTGGGTTACCATAGGTTAATATACTTGAGAGATTGATACCAATGGTGGTGTCATATGGTTTGACACCAAAGAAGGTGTTGTATGATTTATCCCCAAAATATTTGACACAAAAGGACTAGTAGAAGTTGTATTCGAAGTAATAGGGACATGATTATGTATAAAGGGGTTAGAGGTAGGAATACTTATGGTGATGGATTATCACAAATTGACTTATTTCAGGGTAAAATTAACCTACATGAGATGTGAGCATGTGGTACAAATATGATGAGATGTTTTCAGCCCTACCTCATATTGGTGAGCAAAAAATGGTGTTCTTGAATACAAGAAATTTACCTCCATTTACTTTTATCAATTTGGGAGTTCATAAATTTTCTGAGTACCGATGCATAATATATGCCTGTAGTATTCAAGAGATAAGTCTTATGTATCACTTGGTTTGGGGGGTGTGGTGTTTGTTCGTGTAGTTCCTTTTATCCAAACTAACAATTAAAAATGAAGGAATTTAAACTGTAACTGAAACTACAGGAAAAGTAATTTAAACTATCATTATCAAACACATGACAAAAAGGAAATTGCAAGAATGTCAAATACACAAGTGAAATAAAAATGCAGAAATTTAAACACACTTACAAAAATAAATTAAAGCAAGAAATTACAAAAATAAAATAAAGCAAGAAAAATACAGAAATAAATAAAAGCAAGAAAAATATATGAAAGTAGAACAGGGGAGGATTATTGCCTGAAGTGGGCCCAAGCTCTCGTAGTAATTCACCCAACTAATTCATGCAACCATTCTTCCGAATGCACAAATGAAAGAACTCAACATTTTATTAAATGCAACACAAAATACATTTTACGGTAAAAATAAAAATTCTTTATTCTAGGGGTGGCCTACATTTTATATAGAACACGACCATCCCCTGTTACAAAAATAGGCATGTCTAATTTTAATTAACTTGACATGATTCACTACAACGGTTTGTGCATGAATTAATTGGTTGTCTAAATAAAAGTGAGGTCACGCTAAAATTAAACCTTTTGGGATAACCATAGCACTCCCTATGCTTTCACAATAATATTTATCTAATTTTATGCACGGTATTCAAATTACATAGTCAACATGCACTTTATTCTACAAAGTATAAGCGTTGATTGGTCTATCATTGAAATACATGTACCTTTCCATCCTATCACCAGAATAAAGGTGTCATAAATAGCCCTTTCTCATTCGCTAAAAGTTATCACTTTTTGGTCATCGGTGCTTAGTTCTATCATCAAAATTTAGGCATCTCCCCATCACTGGAAGATAGGTGCTCACTGTTATTGGAAGATAGATGTCTTCCTATCACTAAAATATAGACATATTTTTGTCACTAGAAGATAGGAACCTTTCGACTTGTGGCTGGAATACAAGCACTGTACCTTAGCAAATTTGAACACCTTTTCCAACGTTGCTATCTTCTTTCAACCACTAGTCATTTCCTTAAACACATTAAAATTGTTGTCTAGTGCTAGGTCCATGTGGGACCTTGACTAAAAAGTGTGAAAAAAAAACAAAAACTACATCTACACACAATTTCCACTAAAAAAAACAATCAAGCATAATACGTCAATTTCTATTAAATATATGTAATAATTACATAAAAAGACAATTATAGTGTTAATAATATCCCCTTTTTTTTTGTGTTTTTTTTGTTTTTTTTTTATTTTTTTTTTTTTTTTTTTTTTTTTTTTTTTTTTTTTTTTTTTTTTTTTTTTTTTTTTTTTTTTTTTTTTTTTTGGTCTTGGTTTTTTTTTGTTTTTTTTTTTTTTTCTTTTTTTTTCTTTTTTTCTTTTTTTTTTTTTTGTTTTTTTTTTTTCTTTTTTTTTTTTTTTTTTTTTTTTTTTTTTCTTTTTTTTTTTCTTTTTTTTTTTTTTTTTTTTTTTTTTTTTTTTTCTTTTTTTTTTTTTTTTTTTTTTTTTCTTTTTTCTTCTTTTTTTTTTTTTTTTTTTTTTTTTTTTTTTTTTCTTCCGGAGGGCCCCCCCCAAAAAAAGCACAACACCCATCAAAACTTATACAAAAAATGAGCAATTTTTGTGTTCATCATCCTACCATGCCTAATTATTGCCACATCCTCTTGACACTTGATGTTGATAATTCCCTGTTTCAACAATGACTTGCCAATACTTTATTTCTACGCTTTATTTATGTAGTTGTGGCCTTATCCCTTTCTTTATCATACTTTCATTTACCATGTTAATTTGGTGGGTTGGGACTTGCTCCTATTTATGGTACTTTTTGGCGCTGCCTACGCCTAGAGGCTAGTTGGGTCATGCCCCTATATCAGGCTTCTTTTTACACCAACCCTTCTTACCTATATTTTTTTCATATAGAATCCAATGGACATGGTGGCATTCTTATGGAATGATGGTTCAACTTGCTTCCAATAATGATAATTTGGAGGAAGTTGTTATGCAATGGGCACTTTCGATTTATCCCAGGGTGGAAACTGAGACATGTCGAATATTTGAGCTTTTGGCAGATGCTTTATTTTTGGGTTAAGCATCTCCTCATATTTATCATACCATGTTCTAATAGCAGATAATGGTTGACATTCAAGTCCTGTGACTGGTGATAGCATTGTGGCCTTCATGTCAAATAATATCATCTTCTTATAAAATTTTATCATTTTTGATGGCTCCCCATTGACTGAACCATATAGGTCCCAAAAATTCTCTGGATTTGCATGCTTGAGGTTGATGCTTTCTCTAGCCATTCATTGTCTAGCCCATCATTCCTTTGTTATTCCCTGAGATTTTTTTGAGCTTCTTCATGAGATACTAGTGGTGTGTGAATGCTTTTAGTGATTCAGTACATTCTTTATCAAAATTAGGATCCTATAACACTTTTTTTCTTCTATGGTGGCTATCGTGCTTTAGCCTTCGATTACTTCTAGGGTGATCACTTGGTCTTAGCCTTCGATCATAATTTATTAGTTTTCCTTGGGGTTACTACATCATTCATCGGTATCACTAGACCCATCATCACCTCCCTCCATGGGGGTGGAATTTCTTGTACATCAGATGATTTTGAGTCCTATATCCCTTGGTCTATGTGTGCATTAAAAGGGAGTTCAACCTCAAGCTACACATTAGATTGATCGACCATGGTTTGGTCAACTGGTGGCTAACTAGCTAACTATGCAAAATTTGAGGTATTTTTTACCACCTCGACCACCTCTTCTAGCTCATCCTAATTTTGCATATTAACTGACTCTTTTAGCTCAACCAACTTCTCCATTGACTGGTCCATTTCATCCTGTTATTGGTCCATATATTTTGTTCCCTTACTGACTCGACATTCTCTTCTAGTGTATCTACCATCTTTGTAAATGGAGTATCAATTGGTCATTCTATTTTTGGTTGATTGTTGACTGATCAAAAGTAGAGTGTTCGACTAACTCACCATCCAATCGAGTGATGCCCTCTTCCTTTGTATCTAACAAATACACTATTTCAAGCCTAGTTAGCAAAACAAGGATCCCCTATTCTTCGATGGTATTTGTATTAGGGTTAGATGACTGGTCCCCTATGTTATATAATTATTTGTCTAACAATGCCCTCCTAACATTCAAATGGAATGCATCATTGGATGCTACCTTCTTATTTGTATCAATAGAGGATTTTTTTGGGTCAAAGGCCTAGTCTATTTGGACATCAATGTAAACCCTATATTTCTTGGCGATAAGAAATGGTTGTAACTGGACCTCATTCTCCAATCGCTATACCTTATCCCTTAGTTTTCGAATGATATTGTATGACTCTTTTTGTTTTTCTACTGCAACCTATCGAGATTTGGTAAATACTGCCTATTCTTCTTTAAATTTATCCTTTCAATGGGAGGCTTATTTCTTTAGTTATTGTATTTGGCCCTAGAGGTCTTCCTTTAAAGGGCCATGGCAAGGCACTTCAGTAGAGGCCATGCCCTGCAACATATGGGTAACAAGTTCATCCTCTTTCAATTGATCTTCTTCCTCTCCTGATGAATTGTAATCCACCAGGGACTCCACCACTACTCAACTCCTAGTAACAAATAGGGATGTTACCCGAAATGGGCTTGGAACTGCCCCTTCTTCCTCCCACTCTAAGTGCTATTATATAGGAGATGATGCTACTTGTGTTGGCCTTGAATCAGCCTACTCTGCCTCCCTTATAGAATGATTATATTGGGAGGCAGGCGATGATACTACCCAAGATGAGCTGGACTCTTCTTACTTTGTTGTCTCCTGGAAGACAAGCACCTTTGTAGCCTCATCTTCCTCATCCTTTTCCTATCCACGGGTCATTTTTGATACAAAATTTTCCTATTTCGGCTACCCATGGGTTGTTTCTGCTTCGGTAAAGATTTATGTGGATACCATTATAATTTTCTTCCTTGCATCTTATTGGTGACACATGGCCCAGTGCAAACGAAGAGTTTCCTGAGTCAATAATAGTTTCATGGTATGTGTGTTGGTATGTTACATAGAAATATATTTTTATGATAAACATACACATATGATAGAAAAATAGTACATACCTAGGTGGTTTTTCCATGAAGCATGTTATGAAAATTGTAGGTGGTGCAATTTGATTGGTCGATGCATGACGATAATTTTCTGAGACAAATAAGTGGTGCGGAATTTTTTATGTAGTCAATCTTATCAATAGATTATTATTGGGTACTATATTTTTTATTAGTCTCGAGGTCTTGTGCAAAAAATAAAAAAAATAAACATTATTTTTAGTTATCGTGGGATGACACACATCCTCCTTGGGAGTTGCTATATCTGTCTTGGGAGTATGCTCGTTTCACCAATAGAAATTTGTGGACTTTTATGGTCAACGATTGCGAAGCACATGTACTTGGTCATTAGAAAAAATAATAAAAGATAGGTGTACTTTATTTTATTGGAAAATCAAATTTTATCAAATTGCTCATGAAGATTGTGCCACTATGGTTCTGAATTCTTGGATGCTTGCTATTATGTTGAATACAGGTGCCTATTGTATCCGTGATGTTGAATGCAAGAGTTACATTTATTTTGGAATACATGTGCCTTCCTTCAGGTGGAAGATAGGTGCTTTAATTGAATATAGGTGCTCTATATGGTTGGAATACAGAACCTTCTCTAATATATTGAATATGAGTGCCCTATCTATCTATCTATCTATATATTTGTTTTTAATATAGGCACATTTCTTTAGGTGGAAGACAAGCACTTGCTATCTATTCTACAGAATACAGGTGCCCTATGTTTGGAATACAGATGCCCTGTATCTGTTCTTTGAAATACAAGCATCGTATATTTAGAATATAGGCACTCAATATCTGGAAAATAGGCACCTTCTGATATAGACATCCTTTATATCTTACGGATATGGGCACCTTATACTTTTATGGAATATAATTTCCTTACAATGGTCCAAATAAAAGCACCCCTTTCTTTCAAAAGATAAGTTTTTTTTTCATGATCCACATACAAGTGCCTCTTCTTATTGAAAAGTCAAAGTTTATTGTGTTGATTCACATATGAGTGTTGTATTTTGTTAGGAATTAAACACTCATACATGAATCTGGATAAAAAAACCACCATCCTTGGGTGAATTTGGTACTTTATCTACTTCTACTATCTTCCTAGAAAATGAAAAAGACATAGGGCAGCGTGGAACCATGGCTGATAGGCCTAGTCGCCAGGATGCCTATAGATTGCATTCATGTCCACGTTTCCTATAAAAATACACCAAAACAAAAAGAAACAAAAAGGATCAAAGGCTTGTGCCAGATAGAACTAGTTTCTAAGATGCATACAGATTGCATTCATGTCCACGTATCCCTGCAAAACTAAAAAATAAATAACAAAAAAGTTATAATTTTTTTATAGGCAGATGCGTAAAAATCCATCAAACCGCTAAATTTTTTATTGAATGGGGGTCTCCCCCATGCATGCTTGGGAGCTTATTGCATGGATGGAAGGTGCATGATATGATCATAAGTTATGGTCATTGACGATTAGTATGACATAGTTGCAATCGATTATTTTGATTCATACAACACCATTAATACTCACCTTGACCACTTCATACAGGCCAATCCATATCTATGTGAGCTTTCCCTTTTGCTCCTGGAATTAGGAATAAAAAAGTAATATCCAATTGTCCTCCTTAAATAATTTTGGCCATATGTGGCAGTCATGCCACATGGCCCTCTACTTCTACATGATTTTTGTACATTGTAGCGCATCTTGCCGATATTCATCCAACTGGTTAAGTTGGTTAATTCATTCTCGTTGTGCGACATCTAAATTTAGGTTCAGCTCTAAAAAAGTCCGTAGGGTTTTGATTTCAAACTCTATGGGAATCATGGAATATTTTCCATACATCAATTGGAATGGTGTGAATCCCATAGTAGTCTTCTAGGTAGTGAGATATGCCCATACTACTTCCAGTAGGTGGCTTGCCCAGTCCTTGTGTTGCTGCATAGTTTTAGTGAGGATGTTCTCTAACTCCTAATTTGTGGCCTCCACCTACCCATTCAATTACAGATGATATGGGGTGGTCTTATTGTACCAAATTTGATACTACTTCATCAACTCCTGTATCAGCTTCAAAGTAAACTGGGCTCCCTGGTCAGTGGTGATTTCTATGGGAACATCGAATCTGGTGAAGATTAATTCATACAGGAATCCTACTACAGTGTATTTATTTGCATTTCATAGTGCCTACACTTCAAACCACTTAGTAACATAGTAAAAACTAAAATATACCTTTTTTGTTGAACTGTAGATTGATTGGGCCAACAAAATCCATTTCCCATTTGTTGAATGGTTCAATATGCACATGGGGTTGGAGTGGCATGTCATCTTGGAGAGGTGGTCTACCCATACTCTAACATTGGTTACACTAGCTGACATGTTTAACTGTATCTTTAAATAATGAAGGCTAGTAATATCCAACCTACAATATTTTAAATGTAGTTCTCTTACCTGTAAAATATCCCCCACAAAGTTCATTGTGGTAAGATTTTAGGATTTCTACGGTTTTCTTTTTTTGCAACACATATACACATTATTTTTATCAATATCAATTTTAAACAAGCATAAGTCAATCCATGAGAAGGTTGCACTCTTCTCAATTAAAGTTTGAGCTTCTTGGGGTGAGAGTGTAGGAGATATCTTACTGGTGGCTAAGTAACAAGCCATTTATACATACCATGGTACTTGTTCATCAAGAGCAAAGAGATGATCATCTGAAAAATGGTCTTCAATGATATTATTATCCTGAGTGACTAACTTGGAAATAAAATATGCAACTAAATTGTCCTTGTTGGGTTTGTCAACAATAGTTACATCAAATTCCTACAAAATTAGAATCCATATAATAATTTTGCTGCTCACCATTGGCCTATTCATGATATATCTGATAGTTGTGTGAGCAATGTGTACAAATATTTTGTAGCCTATGATGTAGTGGTAGAATTTTTTTATAGCATGTACTATTGCAAGGAACTATTTCTCTATAACAGTGTAGTTGAGCTCAATACCTGAGAGATTTTTACTGGCATAGTAAATAGCATATAATTCATTTCCATTTTCTTGATCTAATGCTGCCCCTATAGCATTACTAGATGCATCTACATAGATGTGGAAGGGGAGAGTCCAATTAGGACCTCTCAACATAGGGGCAATTGTTAGTTTTTCCTTTAAAGCTTGAAATGCTTGCTCACACTTAGTGGTCCAAACAAATTCAACGTCCTTAGTCAACAAGTTATGCAAAGGTTTTGCGGTTTTACTAAATTCTTGAATAAACCACATGTAATATTCGGTGGAGGCTAGGAAACTATGGACATCTCTCGTGGTTTGGGGAGTAGGTGGATTTTTAATTACCTCAATTTTTTGACTATCAACCAAAGAAACAAGGTTTGCACACCTGATTGGTTGGGTGCATGAACCTGCACCCACATCAACATTGAGTGCATGGGTGTAGGAATGGGTGCGCTTGGGCCAAATCCTAGCCGCATCCTATTTGACAGGGTTTAGCTAGGCCAAACCCTGTTTGACAAGGTTCAGCTCAGCCGAACCCTACGACTAGTTAGAGTTTGGCCAACAAAATCCTGTCCTATTTGGCATTAAAATACATATATATATTTTTTAATTTTTTTTTAGTTATTAGGTGGGCCCAACCACACCCAACCCATGTGGGCTTTAAAAAAATTGTTTTTTTTTTAAAGTTTATATTTTAAAATTTAAAATTTTAAAGGTTTTTACTTTTTTAATTAAATTAAATTTATATTTTAAAGTTTTCTAATGTTTAGGTGGGATCAGCCATGGGCCTACCCAACCCATATGAGCTTTAAAAGAACATAAAAAATAAGAATAAAACTTAAAACTATATAAAAGTTAAAAACATAAAACATTTTAATTTTATTAATTTTTAGAAGTTTATATGTTAAAATTTTTAGTTTTAAAACTTTTTTATAATAAATATTAAATTATAATTTATAAAGTGGACTCCAATTCATTGTAAAGTGAATTGGAGTCCACTTCTCCTATATAAACCCTTCTCTAAGGTAAAATGGCTTTTCAGATCTACCACCACCAGATCCACAGGAGGAGGGCCTAGAAGATGATGATGAGGAATATGATGAATGAGTCAAATATCAGATATTTGATGTCATCTTTGTACATGCACTACTATATATTGTTATATTTTTACATGCACTATTTGAGGAGGGCCTATATATTGTTATCTTAAATCTTTTTATGACTTTGACATCCTGTTGAATATCATATATGCTTTTATGATGCCAATGTGTATGATTTATAATTTATTTTATTATTTTGGATAAAAAATATGCATTAAATTATATATACATATATATTTAATATTAAAAAATAGCCGTACCTGCACTCGATGAACCTTATTTTTGGCGAGGATCGCACCTGCACCCACACCTGCAATTCCCACCGCACCCGCACCCCCGCACCTGGTAACATTACTATCAACCGTAATCCCTATGGCAAAGATATGATATCCTAACACTATCCCATATTGCATCAACATAAATCACTTTTCATTACTGAGAAATTGGTTGGTTTCCTAACAACACTGGAGTGCTTTCTCTAGGTTACCTGTGGCTTCTTCAAAAGTCTCAACGTAAACAGTGAAGTCATCCATGTAAACATCCACAAATTCACCCACCATGTCTAAAAATATGCTAAGCATCGCCCGTTGGAAAGTGGTAGGTGTGTTACATAATCCAAATGGTAAGACTCAGTAAGCAAAAGTACCCCACGGATAGGTAAACATGGTTTTTTCGTGGTCTTAATATCCTATTTGATTTTGGTTATATCCATTAAACACATATAGGAATGAAAATTATTTCCATCCTACCAAGGTGTTGAGGACTTTGTCAATAAAGGTTAGGGGAAAATGGTCTTTCCTAGTGACTTTATTTAAAATCTTATAATCAACACAAATGCACCACTTGCCATTTTTCTTAGGCACCACCACTAAAGGTGATACCCATTGACTATCCGATATAGGATAAATAAATCCAGCTGACAAAAGTTTTTGTAATTAAGCTTTGACAATTTATTTTATTGTTGGATTCATTCTTTTTTGGCATTGTCTTACCGGTCTTACATCATCTTCCAAATATATTCTATGTGTGCAAACTTCGGGTGCAATCCCCCTTGTGTCTTTGCAATCCCACACAACAACAGGTTGATGTTTGACTAGTATTTTCTTCAATTTGTCCTCTTGAAAAATTAACAACTCATTTCCAATGTTGCCTACAAGTGGGGATTCTAGAGGAGGATGTGAGGATTATCCTTGGAAAAAGCATGTTATGACTTGATCTTCATCGATATCATCTTCAATCTCATCTAGAGTCATTATTGGTTGAAGTACTGGCAAGGCATCAATATTTAAGAGTTCACAATTTGGTTCTCCCAACAAATTAGTGGATTGTGCAGGTGGATAAATAATTAAGTTTTTAATATTTTGTTCATCTGAGATCGTCATTTGTCCTATCCTACAACTTATATAAGCATCAACTATGGCCAGCCAAGGTTAGCCTAATATAAGTGGATAACCACCCAATCCAAATCTAGATTGCAACACTAGAAAATATGTCGGATACTCCCATGCATCTACTATTACAACACCATCTTCCAACATTCCCTCTGGGAGTACTATAGATCGATCAATCAATTGGAGCACTATTTTCGTTGACCTCATATTTGTGAGTTGCAATTTTTGTATGGTTTCTTGGGGCATGATATTTATAATAGCTCTTAGATCTACTAATGTGTTAGGTAACTGTAAGCTTACAATTTAAATTGTTAACATTGGGCTTCTTGGATCAGAGTACTTGGGATGGTAGGTGTTGCCTAACATGAGGTCAACCAACTAACCTGGCACATTAACAACTTTTGATGTTTTTTTTTTCTATTTTTTAGACATAATTCCTTAATGGCCTTCATGTATATTGGAACGTCCCTAATGGCCTGATAAAGGGGAATCATGACTATTAATATTGCCTATTAATGGTAGGTGCTGCTTCATTTTCCTACTTCTTTTTCTAAAGAAGGAGTGTATCTAACTAAAGTGTGAGAGATAAAAAAATATCACTCTTCATATCATCCAACATATTGCCTATTTCTGCTTTAGTTACAAAGGTTGTGGTTTTTATGACTCAATTGGTGGGTTTACCTTTTCTTCGTGAATAATTTCGATATAATTTTCAGATATTTGACATTTTATATTGGTAAATATCACATCTCGATAAAAAATTCAAATATTATAAAGACTCATTTGTGAGACCCCTTAAGAATATGCTTCTTAAGGACTTCTCACCCAACTTTGCATAAGGTGATCTTTACAAATTGAAGTTAAATCTATCCCAATAGAATTTCAATGATCCTTCCTCTATTTGGGATATATCAAGGAATTATTCCCTAGCATTCCATACCTTACCAAATTTTTGGTATTGGTCTAGGAATATTTTTTTCATATCCTCCCAGGTAGCATTGTGTTTGTTCCCTAAACTAATGAACCAATGTAGTGTTGAATCATCTAGTGTAGAGAGAAATAATTTCAGCTTTTGGGCACCTAATTTGTAGTCCACTGACCTACATAGTACATTAAGTTTAAAAAGGAATAGGTTAGGGTCTTCAGTTGGAAGTCCTCTAAAGGTGGGAAGATGAGCAGGAGATATGTGTTTCATCTTGGTTTCTCCTCTTGCTTCTTCAGTTGGAAATTTAAAGCTAGTTGAAGCTTCTTCGTTATCAACCATATTTCTAGGTGATGTAGGTTCTACTCTTGCTGCTTCTAGGGAAGCTTTCAAAGATTTACACTCATTTATTTTATCTTCTAACAATATTACTAAGTCAATGTTTGAAATCGTTATGTCTTCAACAACTTTCCATTGTTGAATATTCAATAAATCCTCCTCATATTGGGTTCTTTCAAATAGATATCCTAAATCGAGGTATAAAACTGGTCCTCCATCAAAATATGTTTACCTTAAATGGTGAGAAGACCTTTGTTCAAATATTGGGTGACTATGCCAATGTACCGTTGGAGGAGATGTAATTTAAATTTTAGGATTTATTCTAGATGTTTCAAAAGGAACTTCAGAAGGATTTTTAGGTATTTATGGAGTGATATTTTTGCTTTTAAGAAAATGATCATTTGGTCCTCTTAATATTGGTGGGCTCATACATTATCAGGTTAAAAACCTATGGGTAAGATAATCTGAATGACTAAGTTCAATTTGGTTGACCTACTGGTAATACTATAGTTGGCACTAGCCGACAAAGCTACCAAAATGGTGACCAAAAAATGGCGTTCTTGAAAATAATAAATTTTCTTCCATTTAATTTTATCAATCTAGGAGTTTGTAAACTTGTTGAGTATCGATGCACAATATATGTCTGTAGTATTTGAGATATGAGTCCTATGTGTCACTTGGTTTATGGGGTGTGGTGTTTGTTCATGTAGTTCCTTTTGTCCAAACCAAAAATTAAAATGCAAGAATTAAACTCTAACTAAAACTACAGGAAAAGTAATTAAAACTATCATTATAAAACACATGATTGAAAGGAAATTGTAGGAATTTCAAACAGACAACTAAAATCAAAATGCAGAAAGTTAAATGCACATGTAGAAATAAATTAAAGCAGGAAATTTTAGAAATAAAATAAAGCAAGAAAAATATAGAAATAAATAAAATCAAGAAAAAAAATGAAAGCAAAACAGGGGAGGATTACTACCTAGAGTGGGCCCAAGCTCCCACAGTCATCCACCCAACTAATTTATGCAACCACTCTTCCAAACACACAAATGAAAGAACTCAAGATTTTATTAAATGCAACACAAAATACAATTTGCGGTAAAAATAAGGATTCTTTATTCCAGGGGTGACCTACGTTTTATACAGAATGTGGTTGTCCTCTGTTACAAAAATAGGTGTATCTAATTTTAATCAACTTGACGTGATTCACTACGATGGTTTGTGTATGAATTAATTAGTTGTCTAAATAAAAGAGAGGTCACACTAAAGTTAAAATTTTTAGTATAACCATAGTACTCCATATGATTTCACAATAATATTCATCTAATTTTATGCATGGTCTTCAAATTACATAGTCAATGCATACTTTATTATACCAGGTATAAGTATTGATTGGCCTATCACTAGAATACAGGTACCTTTCCAACCTATCACCGAAATAAAGGTACCATAAATAGCCCTTTTTCATTCACTAAAATTTGTTGCTTTTTGATCACCGACGCTTAGTTCTATAATCAAAATGTAAGAACCTCCCTATCACTAGAAGATAGGCACTCACTATTGCTAGAAGATAGGTGCCTTCCTGTTGCTGGAATATAGACATCTTTTTGTCACTGGAAGACAATTACCTTTCGACCTTTGGTTAGAATACAAACACCATGCATTAGTGAATTTGGATACCTTTTCTAGTGTCACTATCTTCTTTCAACCACCCGTACTTTCCTTAAACATATTAAAATTGTTTTCCAGTGTTAGGTCCATGTGGGACCTTGACTAAAAAGTGCAAAAAAAGGAACAAAAACTGCATCTACACATAATTTCCACTAAAAGAAACCGATCAAGCATAATACGTCAATTTATATTAAATGTATGTAATAATTACATAAAAAGACAATTCTAGTGTTAATAATATCGCATATAACCCATTAAAAGTTATACAAAAATTGAGCAATTCGGTGTTTATCACCTATAAAAAAAACAAAATGAGGAGTGGTAGAATTGATAAAATTTGTGATAGATGCATTAAGGCCAAAAGTACTTGCTTAATGTTTTCACTTAATTGGTTAATATTTTTATTTGATTGACTATATGATTTATTATTGCTTTCAAGCAATGGCATAGGATTAGAATTAGGTGGTTGGGAGTGATGTGAGGGTGAATCTTCCCTATTTTGGTTGTTAATATCGTCCCTTAGAACATCTAAAATGATATGTTTATTTAATCATAAAAAGTCCCTTAGATAATCTATAGAATTGAAATCTACCCTTTCTATGAAATTATACTCATCCTTACCAAAGTTAGGGTTTGCAAAAGGATTTTTGTCTTCATGGTTATTCAAAAAATGAACATAGAAAGATGATGAATGTCCCCTACTATGAGTGTTATAATGGTGTTCATCCATAGGGTGAGATTAGAAAGGGAGTTTATTTAAAAGGTTTTTTAGGGTTTGAACAAGAAAGGGAATAAAGTGCTTTTTCCACTTCTATCGCCTCCTCTCTAGATACCAATTTGGTCGATATACCTTAGAGGGCCTTCTCAATATACCTAAACCTTTTGATATACCTACTCTTTCAAGATACTCATCGATATGTGGAAGAAGCTAATCCTCTCAATTATGTGGTTATATGTGAGAGAGGCTTTGATGTACATGAAAGATAATAGTACATGATATTTACCCTTCCTAGAAACATGACCTAGGATGATACATGAGAGGGTATGTTCTTTGTTAATCTTAATTAAAGTTTGCTAACTACACACATAAACTTTTATGATATTAGCTAAATTTTGCATGATTTTATATTTTAAAAGGACTAGGCTCAAGGTACTTCATGACCTATGGAGGTGTTCATGTTGGGTTCACCAAAATATAATACCAAAATGTGTGTTGATGGTCCTAAGATCCCATTTTAATGGGGATTTAGACAATGTCGTATTACTTCAATATGTATATGTTATATCCTAATATTATGTTTGATATGTTAATTATGAAGAACACCTAAAGGATTTTTAGTCCTATTCCTAAGCCCTTATGGAGGATCTAAAATAGAATTTTAAAATAATGTAAGAATACAAATTATGCTAAACCCTAGACTATATGTTCTTTCGCTTTGAATGATTACAATAAAATTAAAGGTCCTTTTCCTTTCAAAAGCTTACAAAAAATTATGCAATTATACAAGATTACCCTAAATGCAACTAAATGCTTTTTTGTTTCTTGCTATGATGGAATCGAAATAAAGTTAAACCTAAATATATTTAATTATCTCCTCTTCTTTTAAAATTTATTCTAATTTAGAGAACAAAATAGAAATACAGAGATCAAATAACCAATACTAATCCATAAAAATTACACATAGAGGTTTTAGAAATAGTGGTACATAGTTTTTCTCTTTGAGCAAAAACACTCCACTCATTCAAAAGCACTACAAGAACTTTCATCTCCAACCCAATGCTTTCATAAGAGGAGCTACAAGACCAACAAAATGAAATTGATATTATGGTAGGGGGTTTGTCTAATCAAAATAAGGTAGAGATATTCTTTGTCAAGGTGAATAGATCCTTTTTTTATATGAGAAAATAAATAAATGTTGGAATTGGGGAACATGCAGTCTAATCAAAAGCACTATAGATAAATCAAAAGTGTTGTAAGCACTTTTGTAGCTATTTAGTACTTTTTCTCTATGAAAGAAAAAACACTACACCTCCTATAGTTGTGCAATGCTTTTGATCCTAAGACCAAAAATCAAAGATTTGTAGTGATAGAAAATGAAAGAAAAGTATATATAAGAAAGAGTATATTCCTAGTAACAAGTAAGTCCTAATATATGATATGATAATTCAAGATTGAGCATAAAATGACTAAGTTGAAAGACAAAGTAACAAGCTAGTAGACAAGTGTGAAAGAGAGATGATGTATGCAAAAACTATAAAGCTATTCTAAAATTCAAAATATAACTATATATCTAAATAGGTAGCATATATAGAGTATGAGATATAGCAGAATGAGTTAACAAAGTAATCTTTAACAAGACTAGGAAACAATATGGTTGTTAAAAGAAACAAAGGATAGCAATATATATGGTACCTTCAAACTTGTTTTCCAGATAAGCGAAGATGAAAGATTTAAAAAACTGATACTCCAGTATATGTTTTAAAACTTGTGGAAACTTGTCTCCATCCTATACCATGATGTTGTGTCCAATGTTGTTTATAAACTCTAGTAAAATTGTAAATAAAATATGGAAAATTGTTCTAAGCTCATAATTGAAAGGAAAGGCTATGTTTTAATGTTATTTTTGAATCAAATTAAAATTTCATGGCTTCATTACCACCTGTGTTAAAGTTGTAAGACTGCATATATATTAATAAAAGAGCTCTAAAGTATTTATCTTCAAAAGACGTCTCTATATAATGAAGTGACGTGCTAGAAGAAAGTGTTGTGTGTGTAAATTATAAATTATTCGTTATTATTGTTATAGTTTAATATTTTAACTCTTTCGTAGGGGCCTCATAATATGGTTAAACCTATAGCAGTGTTGAAATATTTCCAGAGTAAATATTATTTTATAAATAAAACTCTTGAGATACCGCCTTTGCTCATATTAAATATTTTTTATGACGGATCCTCATTTTAGGGCAAGTCATATAGGTTACACAGAACCTGGCATTGTATCTTCTTTTAATAGCAGCTTTATATGGTTTAATTTAAAACCCATTCTTCCTTAAAGCTTTATATTATCAATCTTTGATGCTTGGATAAGGCAGCTGAAAGTCGTGATAGCTCCTTGGCAAGCTTTTAGGTGCAATAATTCTGTTTAGCATGCTGAAAGAAAAATATAGGTTCCAAAATGCTTAACCACGTGCTTTTAAATAGTAGAGCACTATTCCTATGGATGTGTGAGTGGCACATCAATCAAGGTGTATGTAAAATATTATTTAAAAACCTTTGGTGTTTTCTGGTATAGTATGGCAAATTAATCATGTATATAAACATTCGTTGAACTTTGAGATATACAAAACAACTTTCTATCTATTTTCTATTCATTGAGAATATAGCCTATGAACAATTTCCGAATAGAATTTTTAATTAAAAATCATTGTTTATATTTGGATGAAGAATAGGCATTATTTTATTTATATGTTGTTTGTTTATTAGTAACTTTAAATTTGCCAGATTTTTATTTATGGATTATTATTTGGTTATAAAGTAAGAAATATTATATTTGCTTCAGACAACATTGAATTTGTAGGTTAAAAAAAAAAGTTATATTTTGTCTCTTATAGTTAGGTACTCTCTTATATTAAAAATTTAGTTGTTTGTTTCCTTGAACTTTTATAAATAATAATATAGATTTTCTTAGTGGTAAGTTGAATCCACATTGTTCAATTAAATATGGGCTAAAATAAATTATTCATAGGTTTATGAAAGTAAAATATAGTTTTTAGAGTATCTTTATTTACTTTATGCATCTATTATGGTTTAGCAAGTATTTTTGAATAACATGAATTAGGGTTAAAATAAATTTTTATTTCATAGGAGTATCTTTGGAAGAATATGAATTATAAACATTTTGATTTTAATATCGTTATATATATAGTGGTAGTGGGGTTTTAGGAAATCGCAAGTAAAGATGTTTTAGGAGTATCTCTGGAAGTCACAAGTTATTCATTTATGTTAGCCTTTTAGAGTTCTTGTTTATTTTAAACATGGTGATAGTTTTACAAGTTTATATTCTCTTATGTCCTACGATAAAAAAATAAAAAATTAAAAAAAATACCAAAGGTCATGCAAATCACTAAATATAGAACATCACCATACAATTCAAACCTGATGAAACACATGAGTGAATACTTCCTGGAAAAGCTAAGAAGGGCTATGAGGTTATACTATCAAAAAAGGGCAATGTTAACTAAAAATTGTTGAGGAGGGCTAAATTAATCACCCAACTCTGATAGTTCACCATGGCGACTATTGTGATTCGAGGATAATTGTTCTCTAGCAAACAAAGAAGGGATAGGGGTCCTATGCTATAGAGAGTAACGAACGATGATATGGGATGTCATTCCAGGTTGTCAAATAAAGTAGTATGTGAGGGTGCTCATGATCCATACTTCAGTTGCAGAATTGTCAATAAAACTTAGGACTAGAAAGTTGGTCCTTGGGGTTGGAAGGTCCAACGATAGATGGTATGGGCAGCATTATCGTCAACTAGGGCTTGGTATGAGACACCTGGTCTAGAAGCCAAAGTATTAGTGGACCTTGATATCACCTTATATGAAGGTCAATAATCAGGCACTGGCATAACTACGCTAACTCTAGCATGGGCCTAAAGGTTTAATCAAGAAATGAAAATTGGGTTAGTGGACCATTAGGACAAGAATAGGATCATAGATCTAAGTCCTCCATGCTACGATATGGGGAAAATAATGTGTCCACCCTTCCAGGTGATATGGGCCCTGGAAGGAAAACTCCTTATTGAGAACCCAAAACTTGAGTAAGGAGAGAATGGGTCTCATGTATGGCAGTCTATAGCGAGAAGTTGGCCAGTATCGAGCACATGAGATTTTATCTGTAGTGGTATAAGATATCAAAGTGTGAACATCTATGCCTAAGTACTAATACAAAGTTAGGTGTTCTCACATCAATTGTGTTTTGATTTATCAAAATTTTAAATTTGTGTTTTTGACAACCAGGTGAATAGACTTGGGTTGTTAAAAATATCTTGCTCTTTCTTTGCACACCTATGTTGGTGACTTCAAACAAAATCAAAACTTTTAAAATCAAGAAAGGAGGAGGATCTAGATCTGGTATCTACAAGAATAAGTGGTAAACAAGTGCTTGTTGGAGTGTTGAATCCTGAGGTATTCTTCAAATCTCATAGAAAAACTTCAATTCCAATTCATGTTACTCCAAAATATAGTTTAAATTAGTCTCCTCCACTGCAAATCAGATACCCATAGTAAATCAAACATAGCAAATATGGTAGCCCTTAATTCTAATCAAAATTTCAATGCTAACCAAAATATCAATCAGTGGAGAACCGATAGATATAGATATTTTGTTTTACCTCTAAATATGAATCCTCTCCTTGGTAAAGCTCATAAGTACTTGCCTAAGTTTCAAGAAAATAATGTTATCATCGGTGAAGATCATATTAGGGATTTCCTGTATGCTATGGATAGTCTTGAGGTAGATGATGAATATGTTGTCCTTAGAATTTTATTTCAAAATTTAGAGAAAGATGCTCGAGAATGGTTTAACAACCTTAGAGTTGGTACCATCCATAATTTTCAAGAAATGGAGTAAAATTTCCTTAGAAAATACAGAGAGGAAGAATGAACAGTACTTGTTGATACCATGAATAAGAAAGAAAATGAATCAGTGGAAGATTTCAAGAGGAGATTATTTAAGACCAAAAATAATATTTTCGGTAGCATTAAGACCAAATGATGAGAAGTCCATTTGTTTTTACAAGAAATATTTCCCTGGAGATTTTAGTTTTGAGTTGAGACAACAATAACCAACCACCATTGATGCATGTATGCAAAGGGCTATTGAAATAGAAATAAATATTATTGATAGTGGGAAGATGAAAGCATACTCCTTAAAACCCAACCAACCTAAAAGGAAGCCCAAGAAGGTTGAATTATCTATCCCTAAGAAAATAGATTAGGATCCTATAAACAAAATAGTTAATCAGTTGAGTGAAATGCTTACCACATTGAATAACAGATTGACTAGAATTGAAAAGGGTAAAGACAACATTGTAGAAACTTCACAAGGTGATAATAGACAACATGTGGATAACATCGCATAACCCTGTTGATTGTGGTATTTATCTAAGTCTACATTCTAATATTGATTTAAATTTTGAATCCGAAGAGGAAGATATTAAAATTAATGTATGTTGGACTCAAGAGGATGAGGTTAGAGAAAAGGAATTTGAAAGGGATATGGACATATGTGCTAATAATCATGAACAAAAAGCCTTAGTCTTTGGAGGGTCATCAACTTTAGGTGAGTCCCCTAATACCAGATTTGATAGAATGAAGTAGGGGAATCTTATACCTACAATAGAAGAGGTTGAATCTTTAGAGAGAATACATGTTATTAATCTTAGAAATAAAATAGTGGAGGACAAAATTGATGAAGGGCCTACCCAAAAAGTGAAAACCATAGGAGTGATTTCACATGAAAAGGTAAATTGGATGAAGCAATAAATGATTTCTGAAGAGCCTAGTTCAGAATAAATTATCCAAAAGCAACAAAGTGACTTGGTTAATTTAGAAGTATAGAAAAGGTATTGATGATAAGAAATATCAGTTTGACTTGGGTATAGAGGTTCGTAAATAGAAAGTTAGCATCAATTTTGGGGAATTAATGACTATCCCAAAGTACCAATATCAAGTATGTAAAGCCTTCAAGTTAACTGATCAATCAATATATCAGCCTTAAGCTCCCATAGGCCTTGAGAATAATGCAATTAGAGCCCCATATTTAGTTAAACCCTTCTACATATAACTAAGATGTACATCAGGCTATGGAGTGATAAGGCCAAGAAATACCTCATTTTTGTTGTATTTTTTACATATAAACACTGCCATATAACAATATATAATATCATTTTGTGTCAAATATTTTATTAAAATACGTTATTTGTTGATGTTTGCATGATTGAATGTTTAGAAATACTATACCCCTATTTTGACTATTTTTTTGCATTTTATGTTATGTTTTTGCATGATTTTAGTGAAAAATAGCATAATAAAATTGATAGCAAATAAAAGTGTTGTGACTTGTGATTGGGTGAAGTATTTTGAATTTTTTCCCACCCTAAAAACAAGTTGTTGAGGTGGTATGGCACCAAATAAGCTACTCTATTGTGAAACAAGACATGACAATTGCACACAACATACAAAAGGCAACCACCTGTAACATTAAAGGAGGGCATGGAAGAAGTCAAAAGCAATGAGTAAAATCGGTTGGAACATGTTAAAGGAGACAAGGGAAGACCTATAATACACCTGGAAGCACCCCCACATGGTCTAAGTTGATGATAATAAAATATCCCAATTATTCTGCCTAATATTTTGGAGCTCTTCAGAATGATAGGCAGAAATAGTTTGTTTTAACAGAAAAGCATAGATCACATCCATTTCATGAGGAATGAGAGAGGTTAGCATGAGGAAAGGTGTAACAACCATGTTTAACCCATTCTTGGTTGATTCCCATTGGATTGGAGGCATGAAAAGGTGCATGGATGACTGTTGCAGTAGATTTTATCCTAAAATAGACCAAGTCTACTGCAACAAAACAAAAAATCATGCATGGATAGCACAATATTTGGTTTTGTAGTTGCAAATATGTATGTAATAAATTATATAAATAGGCCACTTTACCATTGGCTAAGTTAGTCAGAGTAGAAGTCAGAAAGTCAAAAAGTAAAAGTTGTAAAAGTTATATTTTGTAACAATAGTTTTTAATAAAAGTGTAGTCTTATCCAAATGTATTGATTTGTGAGTGAGTGAGTGTTTATAATTTATACTTTTAGAGTGATTATAACTTATTCTATATGAGGGAGCAAGGGCCCACTCTTAGGGCTAGAGGAAGGAAGCAATTTTGCAGGTTTTTGACAATTTCTGTTTTTAGCAATTTTTGTCAATTTCTTGCTTAATTCCTGTAATAGAATTAACCTCTATTTTTAGCATAATTTTTGTCATGTTTTAAGTGTGATTTGTGTGAGTTTTTTTACAGCTATATAATCCCTATTTTTTATGCATTTATTACCTCTATTTTCTGCACTTCAAATTCAACAACTTTTTTGACAATTTTTGCAACACTTTTTTGACAGTTTTTGCAACAACTTTTATGATAGTTTTAGCATTTTCAATTTTAGCATGATTAAACTTAGTTGGTTTCAATTTAGCATTTTCTATTCATGTCATTTAAATTAGAAAACATAAAATAGTTCTTTCTTCAAAAATTTCAATTCTGCAAATTTATTTTAAATGTCAATTCTACAATTATAGATTAAGTGTCAATTTTACAATTTAGAAGTAATTTCAATTTTACAAGTTAATTAGTTTCAATTCTACAAATTAGGAGTTAGTGTGACCTTGAAAAGACCAAATGAACCTCTATTTCACTGAATAATCTTGTGAACTAATGACTAAATTGTAACTTGCCAAACTCCTCTATCGTAGATAGCCTTGGACACTGCCCTGGATTTGACAAACATTGAAAATTAAATGATGATAATAACAACACTCATAATTTTTGGTATCGTTTCTAGGGAACATAGGTGTTTTTAGGGGATAAAATATTTAAATAATTATTTATTATGCTAAGTTGTGAACTTTAGAGTAAAATCTTGAACATAACAAACTTGCATGAAATACAATTGTAAAACTAATAGTTGCAATTCAAAAAATTAGAAACACAAGCACATAATGAATGAATAGGTTAAGGGATGAAAAAATATGATTTTTTAAGACCCCTTTACCTACCACAAGTAAGCGATATTCACACCAAGGCGATGAATTGCCTACATTTGAAATTCCTAAAATTGTTAAATAAGAACCACCATCATCATCATCATTAGGAAGTATATCTCCTGAGAGAGAAATACGAGAGGAGAAAACTGCTAGTACCTCCTCACCCACTCTTGAGATATCCTTGAATTCAAGGTAGTTTAAATAAATTTACACTAGGTGTTGAGAAGATATAATGGTAGAAATACTAGTAAACCCAAACAAGGGCAACAATATTCATAATCAAATAGATAATCCTACTCCTGCCAGGACTTTTGAATATCCTATTCGATTAAATCCTACACAAAATTCTCCAATGAAAATAATTTCACCTTCGATGCTACCAACCTTTAGGGGAGTTGCATCCGAAGATCTTGATCAATTCTTGTTTAAATTTAAAGTTGTGTGCCAGACATATGACTACATAAATGATAACCAAAAGCTGAAAGTTTTTTCTTCCACACTCAAAGACTCATCTTTGTGCTGGTTTATGATATTAGCACCCGAATCAATATGAACTTGGGAAGAAATGGAGGAAGTATTTTTGGATAAATACCAAGAATATTTTCAGGTGAAATACATAAAATAACTATTTAGAATCAAACAAGAATATGAAAATATGGAGGATTACTTGGATAGGTTTTCCTTTGTACAAAAAATAAGTGGGCTTATTAAACCTAAAATGTGTAAGAACATATTCTTAATAGGGTTACAAGTTGATTCTAGAGAAGTGTTGGATTTAATGGGCAAGGGAGATGTGAGCACCCTTGACATTGATGAAATTTTGGAACTATGTAGAAATTACTCATGCACAAGACAAAGAAGACAAAAGCAGAGTAATAATGGTAGTGATTTGAAAGAGCTTATGGAAGAATTTGCCAATCTAAAAATTGACATCTTGGTACATCTTAATACTACATTAGGAGAAATGAATGCCAAAACCAAATCTACAGAACCCCTAGCTATTTATTATCCAAGATGCAAAAACAAACATGCTCTTCAAGACTATCCTTTAAAAAAACCTCTATATCTGCTATTTGTAGTATTTGTTCAAAAGGACATATCACTGACCAATACCATATACTTCCAGGACTTAAAAATATTTTGGAAACACAAATAGAAGAACTCAACTTTTTTGGGCAAAGACAAGGGGGAAAATTTTCACAAGATGAAAATACCTCACGTTTTTCCACAAATTGGGAATAAAATCATTGGACCATGACATGGGGTTATTCAAAATCACCACATTAGTCTTGGAGTCAACCTCCATGGATATATTATCAAGATTGGTCACAAATTGGGTGGATAAATCTATAATGGAGTAAACCTAATACACCTTGGATGTAAGAATCTCATGGATAGAATTAGGGACAATAGTATCCATCATACCAGGGACAACAAAGATATCGAGGTCAAATGCAAAATTTATTGCCTAGTCCTACTCAATTTTTTCCTCAAGGAAGACAACAAAAATAATAATAGGTAAAGCAACCACCACTTCCAACCCAACCTATGGCCAATCCGAATAATACAAGACATGCAACTCCTGTCTATGTAGCTAAATCTAATGAAAATGCCATGATCAATGTAATCGGCTATAGTAACATCCAGTTGCACTCAGGAAAGATACTACATGAGCCTATTCCACCCATTATTGAAGAAATGAATCAGGAAGACACAAGAATCCTTTAGTCTAGAACCATAGAAATTAGCCTTGGATAAAGGAGAAGAAAAAAAGAAAATTTGCACACAAAAAATTTAATTTCTTTAGAGAAGATACCATATCCTGAAAGGTTTAAAATTTTTGAAAACACTTATAAATAAAACCTAGTAAAAGAACTAAAAAGGTTGACCATTTCACTTCCTTTACTGCAAGAAATCAAGCATGTGCCTTTAATCAAAAAAATTGTTTAGGATCTTTGCATAAAAAAATTGGGCAGGAACAAGAAATCCTTTCCTAAAATTGTATAGGTAAATGAAAAATTGGCTGACCTGCTTTCTAAAAATCTTGTCCCACCAAAGTATAGTGATCTAGGAAGTCCAATTATCATAATAACCATTGGATCAATGTAAATTTCTAATGTTTTGGTTGATCTTGGAGTAGCCATTAACGTTATGACCAAAGACACAATGCAAAAATTATAATTAAACAATTTGAATCCTACATCTACTATTTTGGAAATGGCTAACAAATCTGTTGCTAAACCGGAAGGGATCATAGAGGATATTCCTGTGATAGTCTCCTCATGGAAATACCCTATTGCAACCTCACAATTCTACGAATGACTATCCAAATATCTTGGGAAGGTATTGGCTTGCTACTATAGTTGCTTTCATTGATTGTAGGTCAGGGGAGATGACTATTTCTAATGGTATTGATCTAAACAATATTTCTTTATATCCTCCTATGAAACCTTCAACAAAGTCATTTATGGTTTCTTGATTCTGATGAGGAACACAAAGAAACCATTTCCACACTAGCTACTATAGTAGTGAAAGAACATATAGAAGAGATAGATTCACATGAAAGAGAGGCATTTGAAGATGAAACCATTTTGATAAATACAATGCATGAATTAGGACTTGAGGATGAACCAATCACTATTCATCACTTGTTATGGAATGATGAGGGTCAAACATCTAAACAAATGGCACCCATTCATTACAAGAAAGTTCTTTCAAATTACCATATGGGTGGCATCATCATATTTTGTCCTCCCTTCATTATCTCATATTAGATATGATTCCATCAGAAATTGCAATCGATACTGAGACATGAATATTTCACTCTTCTACAACACCATTGCCTACTTAACTCCTTAGTAAGCACATACGAAGGAGTTAATTTTGTTCATATTGGAATCAAACAAATTGAGGTACAACTAGGAAAATTCTTAAACATCAATAGTTGGTTGATCAATGAACAAGAAGAAAAAATATTTGCTATTTTGAAAAGATATGTCAATGCCTTCACTTGGAAATACAAAGATATGACAAGAATTCATCCTAATGTATGTACCCATAGGATATGTACTAAATATGTTAAACCTGTCCGACAACCACAAAGGTGATTGAATCTTGCTCTAAGAGATATTATCAAGGAAGAAATCAAAAAAATCTTAAAGGTTGGATTCATATATCCAATTTTTGATAACTGATGGGTCTCAAAAAATGGAAAATTGAGAGTGTGTGTAGATTATCAAGAACTAAACAAAGACACACATAAGGACCATTTTCCATTACCATTCATTGATCAAGTGTTAGACACAGGTCAGGTTAAAGTTACCAATAGGGAATTGGAAAGAATATTAACAAAAATAATAGCTTCACATAGGAGAAATTGGTTAAACAAATTACCAAAATCAGTTTGGGCATACAACACGATATGGAAATCCACCATAGGTTTCACACCTTATGAGCTAGCTTATGGTAAGAAACCTCTTTTTCCTATTGAATTTGAGTTACTAACACTTTGTACGTATTTGGAAATTGGTATTCAATTATCATAGGTACATATGGATATGATTATGCAACTCAATGCATTGGATGAACTTCAATTGGAAGCATTACATCACATAGAAGTTATCCAAGAACAACAAAATATGTGTCCTGATAGTCACATTCAGCAGAGAAAATTTGAGCAAGGAGATTGGATTTTATTGTCTGATTCTCATTATGAAGATCTTCCTAGCAATTTGTAGACTAGGTGGCTTGGACCATACCTGATCAAAGAAGTGTTCTAAAATGGAGCAGTTCATCTTTCTCCCATTGATGATTTGAGGAGAAATTTAGTGGTAAATGAACATCACCTTCGGGTATACCATGAACCATTAACTAAGGAAGAATTTTTAAAGTAAATTACACAATTGGATGTACACATGATGGAAGAGACTTTCTCTTCCATGACAGATTCAAAGTGATGTTGAAAAAGTTAAAAAAAAAAAGAAAAAAAAAAGAAAACAAAAAGAGGAATAATCTTGATTGTGAAATTCCTTCATGGGCACAATTTCGAGGGAGATTGTAAAATTCCTTCATGGGCACAATCAAGACAAAATAAAAAGATATGAAAAAAAGAGAAAAAAATGAATGAAAAAAAGAATAATTTAATAGTGAAAACCTTTTCAAAGGTGCTATCGAATTAAGGCTTACATGAAAACTAGTTTTTGACATGTTTGCCTTCTTGATATTATCCATCATTATCACCATTGTACAAAGATCACTTACTGCACATGTGTTATATTTTTGGTTTCAGATAATCTGCTAACAATCATCAGAAGCAATGATTTGTAAGGTGTATGATAAATTTTTAGGACAATAAGGTATGTGTTTCTTGCATTTATTCATAGTAAGCATTTAGCATGTAATGTATGATAATTAGGTATTTGGCATAAATTATTTATAAATTTGAAAAATAAAAATGGAACATTCAATTCAAAATTTCAAGAAGCACTCTATCCTGCCCTTGGTTGTATGAAAGATTTAGATCTAGTTGTAGAGAAAAATAGGAAAGATACAGAGCTCCGAAATGACCAAAGCTCTAGAATGAGTTTAGATCTAGTTGTAAATAAATAAATAAAATTTGTAGAGCTTTGAAATGACCAGAGCTCTAAAATGGGTCTTGAAAAATTAAAAAATGCGTAGGCATGCAAAAATTTAAATTTGATCGACCCGCACGTGCAGTATATCATAAAAAAATCCCATGTGATGCACCTTCCATGGCCTCCATGAACATGGGTATGAGTTTCCTTACACACGTGGTATCCATCAAATAGGCATCATCCAACATATTCTAAAGTGCTTGTTGTACCTAGTTTTCATAACTTGCTCCAAACCCATGTGACTGGGGTAATTCGACATGAGAAATCACATAAATCGAGGAGATGGGCATCCATTGTTCACAAGGTAGAGCTGAGTTAGTTAGATTGGACCATCCAACTTAGTTGACATATTAAACACGTGTATGGTAATATGAAGGTATGTTGACCCACCACTCTCGATGTGTGCCAAAAATCAAAATTTTGAAATCAAACCAAATCACCACGTGCCATGTGTTCTATTGATGCATGTGAATCCCAACGTTTTTTGCACCATCTTCTAGAGTTGATTCTTGTATGCCAAATTTATGAAATTGAACTCCGTAATCACAAAAATTGTAGAGGCTAGTGATTGATATAGCTATAAAATTGACTCGGCTTGCATTTGGGAGATTTTAAAAACTCTAGTGTGTGCTTCAATAATGGGTTGCTAAAATTTGGAGTGTCATGCAGTGCGGTGGTTGACTGGGGTGAAAATAGTGACAACTCTAGTGATTTTGAAGTACCGGTGGACGTCTTCGTAGGTTGATCCATTTCTAGAATTTTGATGGGATTTTGAGGTTTTTCAATTTGCTTGACTTTTGGAATAAGGACCTCAACAACATGGGCAGGTAACTCCCTTGTTTAAGTTAAAAGAATTCCAACGAAAATACCAACACTAGACCTCTGTAGTAAAGATCAATAGGGATGTGCCCATAATGCAAATTAATAACAATATCTGCAAAGGGGTAAAATGGTTTAGTCTTAAACCACCATGGGATGAAATTTTAATATGGGTTATTGAATATTTAACTTGTGAGAAGCAATATGCAGTATTATCTGGCTACCACATGAAACTACTTACTTATTTGAGGCATGGCACACAACACTCGAAAGTGAGGGTAAATATTCTTTTATATTTACACCAGGAATTACACAACATGGAAAAAAGATACTAGCAAGTCCAGGGATCTCCTAGACACCATGGCCTCATAAAACTGATTTGCAGGCATTATTTTAGGATAAATATTCAAATTTTCAACATATTATTTGCACCTTAGAATATTGAAGAAGATCTAGAGCAGGAATAAGAAGCAGCTACAAATGAGGTAGGAAAACCTAAATAGGATGCTAATGAAAGGTTTAATCTTGAATCAAAAGAAACTCCTTCATCCCCCTGTGGTCCACCAACTTCTAGAACTAGGGTACAAATGAAGAGGAAATCTAAAGGTAACCATGCAGAACAACCAAGGACCAAGAAGGTAACTTTTAGTGATAAAGTTACTAAGATTGTTTCTCAAGCAGAAACATCTACATGGTCAGAGCCATCCAATTCTAAAATAATTGGGTCATTGGTTGAAATAGTAGATTTATTAGAAGAAGAGAAAATTGATTCTAGATTTACAATTAGGTATGTAGGAAGAAAACTTGTAGAGATAGAACAAACTGGTGGAGTGAAATAAATAGGTGCACGACCCTTGAGAAGGTCCACTAGAAAAAAATAATTTTTTTTGCAGAAGAGCATGTTGAGGCAGAGGTAACAGAAGTTGAAACTTAGACACAACAACCCTCGCCTCCTCCTATGAGAAGGAGCTTAAGGAGGAAATAGTAGGATATAGCTACAATAACTAAAACAACATCACCTAGACCATCCAGACTAAGGAGAAGGAGAAAATTAATATTACAAGAGGATGAAAATGAAACTGTTGTAGAGGAGACACCTGATCAGGTGGAAGAATCACTTGCAAAGTTTGAAGAGCATGAAGAGACACATTCACCACCTAAAATGAATTTACCTATATATTCTTTAGAATATGAAGAATATGAGGATTATGAGCTAGAAGACCAATTGAAGGTTGCCAGGGTGATCATTAAGACCCAGTAGACCTGTATTGAGAAGGGAGAAGCAACAATTAAGGAAAAGGATGAGTATATTGACCAATTGTTGTAGGAAATACATGAATTAAAAATAAAATTGACAACATTAGAATGATTACCTATAATCCCTGATTCTGGGAAGGAGATAGTAGAAATTTTGCTTGAATTAGTAGAGTATATTTTGGAAGGGAAAATACAAGAACACATCCCACAATTACCCCATAGAATTGAGGAATATACCTTGGAGTAGGCACCTACAATTTTTGTTCCTATCCTGATTGTTGTTACAGTAGAACACCAACATGTAGAAAAGGATATTACACTTGTAAAGAGGGTTGGTAAGGAGCTTATGGATATCATAGAGAGTTAACATTAGAGATAAGATACTTCGAGTATGGGCCAACAACAAAATTTTTAGAGGGGGTTTGAAAAAGGAGACATCCTAGAACTTTTTAATGCAACTCCAAAACATTTTGAAACAGCTTCAGAATATTTTGAAACTAAACAGGCACATTCTGGAGCGGCTTTGAAATATCCAAAAAATGTGCTAGAATGTCAAGATGGAGCTCTAGAACAACAAAAGGAGCAAGGCACACCAAAAATTGAAGCTCCTAAAGTTCAAACAATTTCATTACATGTAATTATATCACTCCAGGAGGATAAAGATCAATTTTTTACAAAATTTGTTCAAAAGGTGCAAACTACAAAAGTAGGCATTCAGGTTGAATTATTGTCAAAGCATAAAACTCCATAAGTAGTAGTGCATTCGACGAACATGGTCCCACTAGAAAAACACAATGAGTCTATTGTAGGGTGGATTGCAAACTACCAAGCCCTTGAGTTGTGCCTTGCAAAACATAGACCCATGGAAGAGCATAATAAAAAATAGGTTGCTGAAATTGCAGATTTGTAGGCTAAGGTGAAGGATTTATGTTAGATTACAGAATTCCTAGTATAATATAGATGGCCTACCAAGTTATATAGCCTAATTCTTAGGTAAATATTCCTTAGATGGTAAGTAATGTGTATCTACTTTGATTTGACATATGATTTGATTACTGCTCAAAATTTTCTAGAAGCATACCTGCAGAGTCCCGAGGAGCAAAAAAATCTATTGTGCGAGTTATTTTTGCACAAATTTGTCATGGTAGAAGATGTATAATTTTTTCCATAAATATATATAGGTGATGTACAACTTCGATCCTTTGTCTCTACTTTGCAAAATCAATTATATTGGGATCAGGAGAAGAAACAGAACAAGGAGATTGAATTAGGATTTGGGCTTCTATTAAGGCATATCCAGCCCAATCCTTCAACATTAACAAGCCAACATTTTAATATGATGACTAGGCCAAACATAAAAATCACCTATATTTAGAACCTTCAAGATATTTTGGCTTATTTTCAGCAATTCTATAGGGATAATTTTGTAAACTCCTTGGCAGCATGTAAAAGCAGGTGGGCAAAATTACCCATATCTTTGTAGAAAAGGGAACCCATGTCACCAACAAACCTATTGTGGTCACATAGGAGGGTAGAGGTAGTGATGCAAATGATCTTAGCACTAAAACATCAGTGGATAGGCTTAAGGTTTAGGCCACCCACCATTATCACACCAGTCTCATTTTATTTTGACTTTAATCCTCAACCTAATCAAAAACTTTAGAATTGGCTGAGAGAGTTAAAACAAAATAGAGGAAATTATCTTAGAAAATACAAATTTTGGGGTAATTGGTACAAGGAGCTATATCTAAGTGCATATGTATCCCAACAAAATGCATGAAGGCATGCATCAGGTTAAGTTGGGGGGGTGATGAGGCCAAGAAATACCTCATTTTTGTTGCATTTTTGACATATAAACACTGCCATATATAAATATATAATATCATTTTGTGTCAAATTTTTGATTAATATATATTATTTTTTATGTTTGCATGATTTAATATTTATAAATACTATGCCCTTGTTTTGATTGTTTTTCTGCATTTTATGTTCTATTTTTGCATGATTTTAGTGAAAAATAACATAATAAAATTGATAGCAAATAAAAGTGTTGTGAATTGTGATTGGGTGAAGTATTTTGAATGTTTTCCCACCCTAAAAACAAGCTTTTGAGGTGACATGGCACCAAATCAGCTACTCTATTGTGAAACAGGGCATGACAACTGCACACAACATACAAAAGGTAGCCACTTGTAACATTAAAGGAGGGCATAGAAGAAGTCAAAAGCAACAAGTAAAACTAGTTGGAACGTGTTCAAGGAGACAAGGGAAGACCTATAATACACATGAAAGTGCCCCCATGTGGTCTAAGTTGATGATAAAAAAATATCCCAATTATTTTGCCTAATATTCTGGAGCTCTCCGAAATGATAGGCATAAATAGTCCATTTTAGAAAAAAGCATAGATCGCATCTATTTCATGAGGAATAAGAGATTTTAGCATGAGTACAAGTGTAAAAACTATGTTTAACCCATTCTTGGTTGATTCCCACCAGATTGGAGGCATGAAAAGGTGCATAGATGACTGCTACAGTAGATTCTATCTTGAAATAGACCATCTACTACAACAGAACAACAAATCACCCATGGAAAACATAAATTTGGTTTTGTAGTTGCAAATGTATATGTAATAAATAGTATAAATAGGCCACTCAACCATTGTATGAGTTAGTCATAGTAGAAGTCAAAAATTCAAAAAGTAAAAGTTGTAATAATTATATTTTGTAACAACAATTTTTAATAAAAGTGCAATCTTATCCAAATGTGTTGATTTGTGTGTGAGTGAGTATTTAGAATTTAGAATTTTGGAGTAATTATACCTTATTCTAGACCAAGGAGCAAGGTCCCACTCTTAGGGTTGGAGGAAGGAAGTAATTTTGCAGGTTTTTGACCATTTCTATTTTTAGCATTTTTTTATCAATTTCTTGCTTAATTCCTATAACATAACTGGCCTCTATTTTTAGCATAATTTTTGTCATGTTTTAAGTGTGATTTGTGTGAGTTTTTTTATAGCTAGCTGACCCCTATTTTGTATGCATTTATTACCTTTTTTTTTGCACTTCAAATTCAGAAACTTTTTTGATAATTTTTGTAGCACTTTTCTAACAGTTTTTGCAACAACTTTTATAATAGTTTTAGCATTTTCAATTTCAGCATGATTAAACTTAGTTGATTTCAATTTAAAATTTTCCATTCATGTCATTTCAATTAGCAAGCGTAAAATAGTTATTTCTTCAACAATTTCAATTCTGTAAATTTAGTTTAAATGTCAATTCTGCAACTGTAGATTAAGTGTTAATTCTGCAATTTAGAAGTAATTTCAATTCTGCAAATTAATTAGTTTCAATTATACAAATTAGGAGTTAGTGTGATATTTAAGACCAAATGAACCTCTATTTCACTTAATAATATTTTGAACTAATGACTAAACTGTAACTTTACCAAACTCCTCTATCATAGACAGCCTTGGAAACCACCTTGGATTTGATAAACATCAAAAATTAAATGATGATAATAATGACACTCATCATTAATACCAATATGTTATTCATAATTGCATACTTGATAGTGGTGTTTCCATGAATATAATGTCTAAACAAGTAGCTAATCAGTTAGGCTTGATTTATCAAAAAGAGCACCCCCCTATTTCTGTAATGGATAACATAAGAGTACCTTGTGTATGTATTATCACTAGGCTACTTGTCCATATTGAACAATATCCTAAGAAAGGTGTGGTAATGGATGTTGTAGTTATATATGTTGACCCTTTATTTTCCATCTTACTCTCTAAGCATTGGGTAGAGTAGCTAGGTGGTACTATTTAGTTAGATTGGTCATATGTCACTATCTTGATGTAGGGCAAGGAAAATTCATCTTGAAAAGAGAATCCTTCAATAGGTATTCAGTTGAGTTTAGAGATACTAATTATAATATGGTTAATGTCATGGATTCTATTGAGGAAAAATATATGGGGGTTTACTTTGTTTGGCATTCTCCTTTCTTATTGGAAGTGCTTGATGCTGAGAATATGGATCCAAAACTAAAGGCTAAAGTGGATGCAAAAACTGATAGAATTCTGACTTCTGAGTTGTGTACTATGACCTTTGATGGGGCAAAATATCAAGCAAGAGCAAGAGCTAGGGTAATGTTGATAGATGTTAATGGGAGTTATCTTGGCATACCATACAGGTTAGAATTTTCTTGTACAAATAATGTTGTAGAGTATGAAACTTTATTGCTAGGACTAAGGAAAGCCAAGGAATCGGGTATTAATTACCTCAAAATAAATGGGTATGTTGAGCTAATAATCTAATAGATCAAAGAAAAATATTAAATAAAGCACCCTAGATTAAGGCACTATAAGCAAGTAGTGTTGGATGAAATATATAGATTCTTAGATTTTGATCTACAATATATTCCTAGAGCACATAATCACAATGCAAATTTTTTGGTAATTAATACTTCTAGGTTAGATATTCCTAAGATAGACACTTGGTTTATGGATAGGTTCCCAATTATATTTGTTTATAAACCATTTGTTCCTGAAATGTGGTATATTTACAAGTTTTTCATAATGATATACACATTAATAATTTTATGACTATGCAAAATGAACTCTCTAACATAAAATGTGATGGAAGTGATGAATAAAAACTAAAGGATATTATTGGAGAACCCATAAATGTCATACAATTGAAGACCAATAGGATCCCTAGGGGGTTGGTATCTTTAAAGAGCTTGTTTGATGACTTTGATAGAGCATATAAACCTGTGATACATGAGTCTAAATCAGAAGAAGTTGATATCAAAATAGAGGAAGAGCCCAAGTTTTTTAAGATCAATAAGGCTCTATCAGGAAAAAAGAAGCACAAAATATCAAATTCTTGAAAAAATATAGTGATGTTTTTACTTGGAGTTATGAAGACTTGAAGACTTTCAATGTAAAGTTGATGACTCACATAATACCTCTTCAGAAAGATACCAAGCCTTTTAGGCATAAACAAAGAAATTTTAGTCCCACTTTGCATCCAATTATGTAGAAAGAAGTGTAGAATTTACTAGATACTAAGATAATTAGGAAGGTGAAATTTTCCTCTTGGTTAGCAAATCTAGTCCTAGTTAGAAAAAAAAATGGTGAGATCAAGTTGTGTAGATTTTAGAAATCTAAATAAGAGCTCACTTAAAGACAACTATCTGCTTCCAAACATGGAGCAGTTTCTTCAAGTAGTGGTTGGGGCATCAAGAATGACTTTATTGGATGGCTTCTCAGGATATAATAAGATTGTAATGAATCTAGAGGACAGGCACAAGAGCACTTTCACTACACTGAGGGGAAAATTTAAATACCTCAGGATGCCTTTTGGGTTGATGAATGCAGGGGCAACATTTCATAGAGCCATGGATGTTGCATTTAAGGGGAAAATGTTTAATATAGTGGTAATATATCTCGATGACATTACCATTTTTTCAAAAACATTTGAAGACCATTTTGCACATCTAACTCAAGTATTTGATAGGTGTAAAGAGTTTAGCATATATTTGAATCCTATAAAATGTGTGTTTGGGGCCACATAAGGTAAACTACTCGAGCATGTTATTTCAAAGGATGGGATTGGCATTGACCCACAAAGAATAGAAGTAATTGCTAAAATTTCCTCTTTTATAAAAAAATTAAGGGAGTTAGACCATTCTTTGGGAATATCAACTTTTTTAAGAGGTTTGTCCTTGATTTTGCTTAGATTACCAAGCCAATTAATGAAATGATAAAGAAACATAGGGAAATAAGATGGACAAAGGAAAATAGTGTAGCTTTTCAAAATATCAAAGATACAATCACTCAAGCTCTAGTATTAAATTGCCCTGATTACTCTAGAGATTTCAAAATCTACTCATTTGCCTTAGAACACACTATTTTTGTAGTTCTAGATCAGAAGTATGAAGAGAAAAATGAAAGACCTATAGCTTTTATGATTACAAGATTGAAGGGTGCTCAAATGAAATACTCTATGCTAGAAAAACAAGCTTATGCATTAATCAGAGAATTATATCATTTCAAATGTATCTTTAGATTAAAAAAGGTAATAACTTGTATCCGCTACATTATTGTTAAATATCTTTTCACTCAAACTAAACCTTTAGGTAGTCCTACAAGGTGGATGGCTAAGTTACTACAATATGATGTAGAGTTCAAAGCAGTACAAATTATCAAAGGACAAGGACTAGTAAAGTATATGGCTAACAAAGAAGGGGAAGCTATGAATAACACTATCATGGTAGATGGGTAGCAAGGAGCTAGAGAAGTTAATAATTATTATTACTAGTGGTATGATGACATTATGTTTTATCTTCAAAAATTGTCATTTCCAAAAGATATGTCCCAAAGCAAAAGAAGATCTATCAAGAAATTGGCCCAAAAATACTACATCCATGAAGGTAGACTGTATTGGAGGCATCTATATGATGTGTTGCTTCTCTACCTATTTGAGAAAGAAGTCCCTCAAGTATTGAAATAATATCATTCTAGATTCTACGGAAGTCACTTTGCTCGAAATGCTACTGCCCATAAAATTATGAGAGAGCTAGTTATTATTGGCCCTCTCTATTTAAGAATATCTATATGTTTGTTAGAATTTATCATAACTGTCAATTTTTTGCAAGAAAAAATAATTTGTTAGCCATGCCCATAAGGCTAGTAATTATGGAAGCTCCTTTTACTCAGTGGGAAATAGATCTCATAGGTGATATTAACCCAAATTCTTCTTGAGGTAACAAGTGGATCATCACATCAACAGACTATTTTACCAAGTGGGTAGAAGTAGCACCTATCGAGAAATCCACTACAGAAGTGGTCATCAAGTTTTTAGAATAACACATATTGACAATATTTGGAGTTCCTCAAAAAATAGTTACAAATAATGGTAACTATTTTACTGAATGAATTTTATGCCATGTACAACATAGAACTTTCTCATTCTGCAAATTATTATCCTCAAGAAAATGGTTTAGCAGAATCTTCGAATAATAATTTGATCACAATATTCAGAAAAGCATTGGGTAAAAACAAAAGAAGTTGGGACAGTGAGCTAAAGTTTGCTCTATGGGATGACAAAATATCTATCAAAAAAAGCACATAGAAATCTCCTTATAAACTTGTATATGGTGAGAATGCTCTGTTATCCCCTTAGGTGGAAAGTCGTGCTTTATCTTTGCTTCTTCAAGATCATGAGAATCCAAATTTTCTTTAGAGAAGATTTGATCATATTGTGAAGTTGTAGGAATATAGAAGGGATTTTATTAATGAAGATAACCCAGCAAGCTCATAAAACAACACAATTGTTCAATAATAAATCCAAGGGTAAACCTTTTCAAGGAGGAGATATAGTGTTGTACTAGGACCCCAAAAATGATAAGCATGGTGAAAAGGAGAAGTGGGAGCCCAAATGTCTTGGCCCTTATCAAATCCTTCAAAATGTAGGCCAACATACTTACAAATTGTAGACTTTGGATGGTACAAAATTTTCAATTCCTATCAATGGTCAACATTTGAAATTGTATCATTCTATACTAAGGGCTTGAGAAGCCTTGCATAAAAAAAAGAAAAGAAGAGAAAATGTTATTTCCTCAGTATTATTTTTAGGTGATTAAGTTGTTATTTTTAGGTTATGAGGTGATTATTTTAGTCCTTATGGTCTGCTATATATTTTAGAGTTCTTAGATGATTCGTCGTCAAAGAATATTTTCATCACCTGTCCCAGTCAAAGCTAGTGTTGGATCTATAAAAAAATCCAACCTAATTTTCTCTATGGTTCCATTCACTTATTTTGAGTAAGTCTCTTTCAAGTATTGAGTTTTCATTTGGTTCTATTAGTCCTTCAAATCATGGTTTTAAGTTCGAGTTTTTCTATTTTGTCATAATGTCCCCATTTTCATTCTTCTTCCATGGTCTTATTTTGCATGGTCCTATTTTTTGAATAAAACCCTAAGGTCAGGTCCCCTTTTGTTTTTCGTTGTAAAGAGTCTTATATCAAAATAATTTTTTTTGGGTCCCTATGACCCCTATTTCTTCCTAAGACTTAAATAAGCCCCATTTGGTCATTTTCCCTTCCCAAAGGTTCCAGGGCCCTTCATTTATTTGTCCCATTCCCTCATCATCATAACCATCATTTCCTAAGTCCTAACATCTATATTTCTCCCTCCTAATCCTTTTACCTAAATTTTATTTTTTGCTCCCAAGCCTTTACTTTTCTAAAGGTCATGGTAGCCCATTGATCATAACCCTTGTTAATTTTCCTAGGCTCATCCCCCTTCACCAACATTCCTACTTTCAAAAAATTTAAAAAAAATAAAAAATTTATCAGTGATCATTTTCTAACTTTGTCTTGTGCAATCTAAGGTTTGTGCCGACCCAATCAACAATACAAAAACATGCATACAATCCAACGACATGGGTGAGTGCATAGGATATAGATGAAATAAGAGATACAATCACCACATGGAGTTCACCAAGAGAATAAAAGTCAACTGACCATACATCCAATGATGCAAGAGAGAGCATGCAATCCAACAATATGAGCATGAGCAAAGGACAATAAGGATTTTGAGTACTTCCAATTGGATGATGACACATGGAAGCTCATGAATGGTAGACTTTGATGCATAGGAAATTGATGGTCCAAGAGAGAGCACATAAATCCATGGTAGAGATATGAGCGATAGTTCCTAAGCACTTCAATTAGAATGCAACACATGGAAACAGGTGGTTGATAGGGAGATACAAAATTAAATTAGTGCATGATCCAATGTTGAAGGGGTTAGCACCAAATTTTATAGAGTGGATGTGAGTAGTAATTCTTGAGTGCTCCAATTGTGTGATACCATAAGGAAACCGATGAATCATGGACTCAAGCATGCATAGGAGGGTAAGGTTTTGTTGTTTGGTCTCAAATTTTTATCCCACATGAGGGATATAGTCGGCCCTCGTATGCTTTAAGATCATGGAGCCATCCATGATGAATCAACCACCTCATGGTGGTTAGGGCACCTCTTGTGTGGGACCCCCTAGAGGTGCTATTGGTATCGCTAGCACAAGGGCCCAACTACGTGTTGGCCCAAGGGTCCTTTGGCATCACTTGGGTGCAATGGTAACATGTGAGTGTGGTGTTGGCCTGAACAATTGCATATTACTAAAGAGATAATATTTTTCATGGTCCAAAGTAAATTTAATCAAATTCATAATGACTATATGAAGGATAAATTCCCAATGGTCAGCAAAATGGATAAGCTTTTAACGTTCACCATAGGAAAATCATTTTTAGTATTAAGCACCTAAGGTTATTTTTGTGTGGTTTAATAATATAAAAAAGGGTGCTAATATTTTATTTTAAAGAAGTGATTAAAGTAAATGGAGGTCATGGTGATTATGGTCCATTACCAAGATTCAACTAAAGGACAGTGGGAGGCCACTATTCAGCTTCAATAATGATGCAGTTATAAATTATATGACCATTGTTAGGCTTTAAATAGAGGTAGTTCTAACAAACTGAGACCACTACCAAGCCATAAATGAGAACCACTATAGTTGTAATTAAGGACCATCATCGAGCTTTAAATGAGAGCCAATTGAGACCATTAATCAAGCTATATGAAGGATTTACTAGAGCATAAAAAGGATCAAGTTTTTACATAGAAAAATTCTACAAGAGGTATACTAGAGATCCCATCCTTTGTTAGTTGTATTTTCCTTTCTGTGTCTTGTCTAGTCACTCCTTTTTCTTCCCTATTATTTTGTAGGTTTTTGCTAAGGAGGTGCCTAGTTTACTGAGATTAATTCTAGTGGTTGAGGCTGAAATCTAGGAGGCTCTTTGTTACATAATTTGAACAAGGAGTTGAAGTTCTCTATTGCAGCATTTGAATGGAGAAAATACTTGTATTTTCTTAGAGAGATCTGGTTATCCTGACCAGACTCCATTGTATTGATATGTTGATTAATACAATTTTGCTTCCTCCTTACAACATTTTTGTGTACAATTTTATTTGTTGCCCTATTTACATGTTACATCATTTGAATGTGTAAATGGCATCTTCTTTCACTGACATGATCAATCATTTTTGTTGCATTATTTGAATAAGTGTGATTGTCTTAGTTTTTATCCTCCCCCTTCTCTCCTCACCATATTTTAATTCTAGCTATAATTTCCCAATAGATAAGGCACTGGTGTACTCATTGAAGCACTAGCTAGGAGTTAATTTCAAGCTTGGGAAAATTTATGTTGCAGTTTTTATTTCATTTTTACAAATGTGGATGATCATGAGCATATGAGAAATATTATAAGCTCACATCTAGGGTTTCTTTACCTTAGTCTATCTAGAGTTGAGATAATATTTTCTCAAATCAAAGAGGTGGATCCACTAGATTCCATAGTGCTGATTGGATTAGGAAAGTCTTGCAGTGTGATAAATCTCCAAAGGGTGCAAGAATTTCTCCCAATAGGACTTAAGATCAAAATTGTGACTTCTCTGCAAAGATGACATAAAGTATAATTATGGAGTTAGAGATCAAGAACATCAACCTATGTTACTCCAGATTTTTGCCATAGTGCTCACTAGCTATTCCCAACCAGAACCTCAATAATATAGCCACTTGCAATAATCCATTGTAGATCGATGAGCCAAATTCAAATGTAGACACAAAACAAAATCTAGACCATTCACTCAAGCTTATAGAACCTTCTATACAACTATCTACAACCACTTTTCATAGTTGAATGTAAATATTATGATGCAAGATTCAAATAAGCAATATATATATATATATATATATATATGAGTTTAGACTTTATCCAAGGGGTCTGAATTTTGTTTTATTCTATTAAAGTAGTTCTATGTTTGAATTACCTATTGGATTGCTAGCATTTACGATCCTTGGAATGATTAGAAGCTTTAGACATTCATTTTAAGTCATTTATGTTACATTCCACCTTTAGTGTATTCTGTTAAAGTGATATTCTTATTGCCTATTGGATTGCTAATTGTGTGAATCCTTGGAATGATTAAGATGAGTGTAATGGGTTGAATGAACTTGTATGTCTAATCATTAATGGTTAATCTATTAAGTACCATGAAATGGATTAAATAGTTGTTCATTTTATGAGATCCAATGTTGTTACACTATATCCCGCCCATGCTTTCACTTATCCCTAAATCCTTTCTCTTTATTTCCCTTTACTCTTTTCCTTCAAAATATATCCATAGGAGCAAACCTTCTCTAGAAGTTGAAACATAGGGTAACCTTGTTTCATACAATTACTATATTGTGGCTAAAATTGATAGGTGCAATGTATTTCCATAGTAATGGTAGGTTTTAGTCCAACAAGAACCAACATTTCTTATGATGTAAAAATAGCCAACCCAAGTAGGAGGTATATGTAGACATCCAATTTTAGAATATTTCACCAACATTCAAGTCTACCAATTTTACCAACTAGCCCTCATTCACCAGTCTTCCAATTAATAAAACTAAGTCAACCTTCTTCATGCCCAAATTTAGAGCATTTAGTGCTCTAAAAGTAATAAAATATTTGGATGAGTTATATCTATTACAAATATTTAAAAACATATATCCATTAGAACAAACTCAAATTGATATTTCAAACAAGTATATAATAAAAGTCTATAAATGTGAGAAAATATCACCTAGGCAGGACAAAATCAAAAGCATTGGTTGCAAGCATAAGTGTTGTAAGCACTTTTGCACCTGTGCAGTGCTTTTACTTTTGACCAATTTTCAAATAATTTTACTGTAAAATGGTTAAATTTGGAAGAGCTATATGTAAAACATAAGTGCTTGCAATATTTTTTGTCTTGGACAACATTTTTTCTAGCATGAGTGGAATATCAAATGCATGTTCCTCTAGCACATAAATTCTCTCCACTACTCTTAGACATGATCATGCATGCCAATCACATCTTCTAATATTACACGTTAGAACCTTATTTCTCCTTCTAATGGCATCTTTGACTACCCATTTCCCTCCAAGAAATTCTACCCCCAAAAATATATAAATTAAGCCCTTGAGAGGGGAACTTAAAAGAATATCTTAAGCATCCATGATCTACTAAAATTTTGCTAGAAGTTTTAAAAAATATATTATTCTCTCTTGTATTTTATCCTTACTTGCATTCATTCCCATCCTCCTCATTTCCTATTGTATCCTCAAGCTCTCTCTCTCTAACATCTAGGGAACACAAGGCAAGGGATATAGGCATCCTAGAAAATTAAGCTTCCCACTCTTCCACCAATATTTGAGGAGGTCTTTGGCTATAAGAGAGGCATCCATTGGGCTTGGTTGTATTGTTCCTTCTTGCTTTGTTTTACTTACTTACTTCATGTTCACATTGCTCTCTTATCTTGTATTTACTAACAAAATATCTACTCTTTCATTTGGCTATATTTTGTGTTGATAACAATATTTTTGTCCTCTCATATCATTGCATTCCATAGATACTAATAACATATTTTATCTCTCATTATATTATTTTCTAATAGCATATTTATCTTCTTGCATTTGTATTTGTTAGGAGCTTTGTTGTCCTTAAATGCAATATTGAGAAAGGAGTTATAAGTAAAAGTTGTGTTATATTTTAAAGGGGATTTTTGATGAAATTTATGATGTTGAAATTTATTGTTGAGATAGAGCAATAAGGTGCATTTGGATTTTAATTTATCTTTGTGATTAAGGTAAATTGTGAAAAGTGTTAGGGTGATAATTCTTATCATCTAACCCTTGTACTTGGAAAATAAAGTGGTGATATTTGAGATAGGTGTTGAATATCATTCTCCATAAAAGAAAAAGGTATGGGCATATTCTTCCTTGGTTGAGTTGATTGATTGGTTTTCTAGAAAACAACTTTGGAGTGAAACGAAATTTATTAGGTTTCCTTATTGAGTTGTGAGCTATATGTGAATATTGTTTTATAAGCATTGTTGAGTGTGTTTTGAATTAATACTTCAAGGTTTTCTGGCATGAAGAGTTGTTGATAAAACCTTGTTTGATAAGCATTGTTGTTGAAGCCATTGATTGAGTGAAGAATTTAAACTAGGGTTTTAAAATAACATGAGTATCATTGGTATGTGAGATTGGTTGATAAGCATTGTTGGAAACAGTTTGAGTGAGTGTTCATATGTTTGGACTAGGGTTTGTGAGAAATAATTATTTTATTGAGTGATTGGTTGAATAAAGTTGGTTGATCCTAGTCAAGTGGATGTGTGAAGTGATAGCTCAAGTTCTATGAAACAAATTATTCTATATTCTGAATTGATTTGAGAAAGAGGTTGAGTATTGATGAGTATGAAACATATTGAGTCTCTAAAAATTATCTATATGTTTCTGTGATAAAAGAGATATTGGAAGTGATTGAGATTTTGTGAATGTGAAGCATATTGAGTCTCTAAAAATTCTATGTATGTTTCAAAAGAGTGATTGAAAGTGATTGAGCATTGAGGTGAATGTGAAGCATATTGAGTCTCTAACAATTCTCTATATGTTTCTAAAAGGTGATTGAAATTAATTAAGCATTGTGATGAGTGAGAAGCATATTGAGTCTCTAACAATTCTCTTTATGTTTCTATGAGATTGGACAAGTTCTAGTGTGGAATTATTGAGCAAATTTAAGGTAAGTCTTAGAGAAGACTTGTGGATAGATTTGTGTGAGATTTTGTAGAAGCTTACAATACAGATTGAGAGCAGATTTGGATAAGTCCTAGTGAGGACTTATTGAGCAGATTTGGACAAGTTCTAGTGAGGACTTGTAGAGCATATTTGGACAATTTATAGAGAGGACTTGTGGATAGATTAGTGTGAGATTTTATGGAAGCTTACAAGGCAGATTTGAGATAATTCTTTGAGAAGACTTGAGAGTAGAGTTGGTTGATTGATTTTTTCAAACCTTGAGTTAAGGTTTGGGGCAGATCCAACAGATTTGATTTGAGATTGGGTCAAGCTTTTTTTTAAGGCTTGAGGATAGAGATTGAGTATAGATTTGTGCTAGACTAAAGGACCATGTTTAGTGTAGATCAGAGGATAGATATTGAGGATAAATTTGTGCTAGATCGAAGGACTATGTTTAGTACATATTTGAGGATGAAGTTTGGTACAGATTTGAGAACAAGTTTGTGCCAGACCAGAGATAGAGATTGAGCATATTTGTGCTATATTGAAGGAATATGTGTAGTATAGATTTGAGACAAATATTTGGAGGTGATAGAGTATATAGGACGATAGTCTCTAGTGGATAGAGATCCATTAGCTAGGGCAGTGAGGATATGTGTCTTCAGTGGATAGATATCCATTAGCCAGAGTAGTGGGGGTAGCAATTCTTTTAGAATATCACCAGTCAGAGCCAAGGATAAAGAGTTCTCTTGTGGATAGATATCCATGAACTTGATTGGGGGATTGGTTTCTCCTTTGGACAAAGGTCCATAAACATTGTAATAGGGAAAGGATTCCAAATAGATTGATTGAGAAATTTTTTATGAAATATTTTCTCTGTGGAGTAGCCCACATTGGGTGAACCATGTTAAATCAATGTCTCTATTATGTGTGATGATTTGTGCATTACTTTGGTTATTGCTATTGATATTGCCATTGATTATATTGGATAATATTATTTTAGAAAGAAAAGTAAAAAGTGGTCTTATACTATTCACCCCCCCTCTTAGTATAAGCTTGTGTTCTTCAATTGGTATCAGAGTTGGTTCCTTCAGAATAGGTTTAATAGCTTGAAGGAAGATCTTACAAGAACACAAATGCAAAGAAAGTTAAAAGTAGAACCATGAGATACAAGAAGAAAAAAACACACATGGTCATGAAATAAAAGGAATATGAATTCAATGTTATTGTTTTGGGAGGAAGAATGGAAATAAATTCAAGAGATGAATCAAGCAGTGAAGAGATAACTAGATTGATAAAGTTTTGTGGTCACCTTGCAGCTCATTTTTCATAATAATGTGAAGAATATTTTGTTTGTGGTAAACTCGATCATGATGCAGGTTATTGCAATGGTTTTAGTAGCGGTGAAGATGAAGATTATACTTTCAAAATTGAATTTCTATATGATGGTTCATAAAAAGATAACAAGGATAGTCAAAATAGGTATAAAGAAGAAACTCTACTTTGGAGAATAGAAGAAATTGAAGATCAAAGAAAAAAAATTTAGAATGAGAAAAGAAGGAAGTCACTCTTAAGGAACTTGTTGATTTGAAAAGGAAGAACTTAGAATTAAAGCCTCAAATACAAAAGGATAAGAAATGTAAGACAAATATTCTACAAGATCTCTCTGACTTGAAAGATAAGGTTGAAAAGGTAAGGAGATTCGAAAAATATGTGGTTGAACAGTCAAAGATAAAAGAACAAGAATGTAAAAGACTTAATGTTGATCTTGAAGAATTAAAAAGGGAGAACTTGGGATTAAGGGTTCAAGCCCAAGAAGATGAGAAAGCAAAAGCAAAGTTTCTACAGGAACTCACTAACTTCAAAATTAAGGTTGAAGAGGCAAGGAAAATATAAGAAGGTATGGTTGAAGAATTAAAGACAAAAGATCTAGAGTGTGAAAAATTAGAACATGAGATAGTTTCACTAAGGATGGAAGTAAAAGGCTCTAAGGACAAACTACACAAGTTTGAGAAAAAATCAAAGACTTTGGATAGGATTATCAATGCACAAAGATCATCAGTCACCAAAATAGGATTTAGTTTTGAAGAAGAACAAGGGAAACATGAAGCAAAAATAGGAGAGTCAAGATCAAGCACCAAAGAAGAAGAAGCTTCAATACAAGAGAGTAAAATAAAGAGTGAGACTTCTAAGGATAAGTTGGACAATAAAAAATTTAAAAAGGAAAGGAACAATGCACAAATAAGGGATAAATGGAATAGGAAACAGGACAAGGTAGAAGAGACTAAGAGACCAATGGGGTCAAGGTAAGGTTTTTTCAATGGACGATGCTTCTCATGTCATAGATTTGGGCACATGGCTTCACAGTGCAGGACACATGAAAGACAAGAATATGGGAATTTCATAAACAAGCAGTTTTTCCATGGGTATTGCTACTCATGTAATCAGTTTGGTCATAAGGCAATGAATTGCAGGGTTCATGACAGAAAGGGATATGAATTCACTAGAAGAAATATCAAGATATTTTCATCTCCAAGGAATAATAGCATTAAGTGTTATAAGTGCAATAATGATGGACATACAACAAAGTGTGGAGTAGACATTCCAGAACCAAGCATGAATATGAACAGGAATAGGAAAAGGAATAGGAAAAAGAATATGGATATAAAAAAGAACAGGAATAGGAATATGAACAGGAATATGGATATGAATAGGAATAGGAACATGGACATGGATAGTAATAGTCAAAGGGATCAAAAGGATAAGATGATAATTAAAGCAGATAAATGTAAATACTAGTTCTTATTGGGAGTAGAAATACTCCCACCCCAAAATTAACCACCTCAAGAGGAGGTGGGATAGGGGCTAATCTAAGAGACTCATTCTTAGCCCCGAGCCCCAAAGGTGACTCTTTTCCATTGATGTCAAAGGGGGAGAGATTAGAGTAAGGGAGAGAGATTAGAGTAAGGGAGAGAAAACTATATTTGAAAGAAAGCATTTAGTCAGGGGGAGTAGTTTTCCAAGAGGAGCAAAATGGAAAGGTCAAGGAAGTGGTAAAAAGTTATTGGGTTGCCATCAATGACAAAGGGGGAGATTGTTGGACATTTTGAGTCCATGGAGTTGTCATTGATGTCAAGGCATGAAGTTGTCATTGATGCCAAGAAGTGAACCATCGGTGATGTCAAAAGGTCAAAATAAGCAATGTGAGAGGTTGATGAAAAAGGGCTTCATAATATTCTTTTTAATATTATGTGAAGCAAAATAAAGGTTTTTATTAAAACTATGGTGGTCAAAATAAAAGGTTTTTTTTATTAAAACCATGGTGGACAAAATAAAGGTTTTTATTAAAACCATAGTGGGCAAATAAAAGGTTTTATTAAAAAACCATAATGGGCAAAAATAAAAGGTTTTGATTAAAACCCAAGAAGGCTTTTTATAAATCTAAGAGATTTAAATATTAATTTATAAAATTTAAATTCTAAAGAATTTAAATTATTTATAAATTAAAATATTTAAATGTAAAAAACTTAGCATCGACCTCCATAAACTCACCTCTGCCGATGTGCATGGAACGATGGCACAAGGTATTTATACCTTAGCCAAAGCATTGGAAAATTCATGTGAAACATCCTCCACAATATTCGGTGCAAGACTTGTGTGAATTTCGTTTGGAGAAGAACCTTCAAAGCGCTACGTGGAGCAAAGAGACGTGGTGGATAAAGAAGTCAAAAGGCTCTAAAGGGCAGCGAAGGCATAAGGCATATATTGCACCTTAGTGGAGCAAGGTCAGCACTTGGCTCACATGGTGTGGAAGCTACGGCCAAGGCACTATAGTGGAAGTGGTGCAAGTTCAAATCACACAATTCGCAAAGAGGGCAGAAAAAGATTTTTATAATTTTATTTTTAATTATTACTTTTACCAAATTTGTGTGGAGGGATAAGGTGTAAATAAATTTTTTTATTTACCTAAGTGGTAAATAGTGAATGTTGCTAGGGTAACATTGTTTGTACCTTAGGAAAGAGAAATCGACTTATTGCATTTAGTAATAAAATGAATTATTTAATTTAAATGCAATATTGAGAAATGAGTTATAAGTAGAAGTTGTGTTATATTTTAAAGGGGATTTTTGATGAAATTTATGATGTTGAAATTTATTTTTGAGATGGAGCAATAAGGTGTATTTGGATTTTAATTTATCTTTGTGATTTAGGTAAATTATGAAAAGTGTTAGGGTGATAATTCTTATCATCTAACCCTTGTACTTGGCAAATAAAGTGGTAATATTTGAGAGTGTTGTTGAAGATAATTATTCATAAAATAAAAAGGTATGGGCATATTATTCCTTGGTTGAGTTGATTGATTGGTTTTCTGGAAAACTACTTTGGAGTGAAAAGGACTTGATTAGGTTTCCTTATTGAGTTGTTGAGCTATATGTGAAGATTGTTTTATAAGCATTGTTGAGTGTGTTTTGAATTTATACTTTAAGATTTTTTGGAATGAAAATTTGTTGATAAAAACTTATTTGATAAGCATTGTTGTTGAAGCCATTGATTGAGTGAATAATTTGAACTAGGGTTTGAAAAGAACATGAGTATCATTGGTATGTGAGATTGATTGATAAGAATTGTTGGAAATATTTTGAGTGAGTGTTCATGTGATTGGACTAAGGTTTGTGAGAAAGGATTATTTCATTGAGTGATTGGTTGAATAGAGTTGGTTGAGCCTAATCAAGTGGATGTGTGAAGTGATAGCTCAAGTTCTATGAAACAAATTATTCTATATTCTAAATTGATTTGAGAAAGTGGTTAAGTATTGATGAGTGTGAAACATATTGAGTATCTAACAATTCTATATATGTTTCTGTGATAAAAGAGAGATTGGAAGTGATTGAGAGTTTTTGAATGTGAAGCATATTAAGTCTCTAAAAATTCTTTGTATGTTTCAAAAGAGTGATTGAAGGTGATTGATCATTGAGGTTAATGTGAAGCATATTGAGTCTCTAACAATTCTCTATATGTTTCTAAAATATGTTTGAAAGTAATTAAGCAATGTGATGAGTGACAAGCATATTGAGTCTCTAACAATTCTCTTTATAATTCTATGATATTGGACAAGTTCTAGTGTGGAATTTTTGAGCAGATTTAAGGCAAGTCTTAGAGAAGACTTGTGGACATATTTGTGTGAGCTTTTATGGAAGCTTACAATACAGATTGAGAGCAAATTTGGATAAGTCCTAGTGAGGACTTATTGAGCATATTTGGACAAGTTCTAGTGAGGACTTGTAGAGAAGATTTGGACAAGTTCTAGAGAGAACTTGTGGATAGATTAGTGTGAGATTTTATGGAAGCTTACAAGGCATATTTGAGATAAGTCTTTGAGAAGACTTGAGAGCAGAGTTGAATGATTGATTTGTTTAATTATTGAGTTAAGGTTTGGGGCAGATCCAACAGATTTGATTTGAGATTGAGTCAAGCTTTTTTTTAAGGCTTGAGGATAGAGATTGAGGATAGATTTGTGCTAGATCAAAGGACTATGTTTAGTGCAGATCATAGGATAGATATTGAGGATAAATTTGTGCTAAACCAAAGTACTATGTTTAGTATAAATTTGAGGACAAATTTTGGTGCAAATTTGAGAACAGGTTTGTGCCAGACGAGAGACAGAGATTGAGCTAATTTGTGCTAGACTGAAGGACTATTTTTAGTATAGATTTGAGATAGATATTTTGAGGTGATAGAGTATATATGATGATAGTCTCCAGTGGGTAGAGATCCATTATCCAGGGTAGTGATGACAGGTGTCTTTAGTGGATAAAGATCCATTATCCAGAGCAGTGGGGGCAACAATTATTCTAGAAGATCACAAATCAGAGCTAAGGAGAAAGATTTCACCTATGGATAGAGATCCACAAACTTGATTAGGGTATTGGTGTCTCCTTTGGATAGAGGTCCATAAACATTGTAATAGGGAAAGCATTCCCAAGAGATTGATTGAGAAAATTTTAGTGAAATATTTTCTCCGTGGAGTAGCCCACATTGAGTGAACCACGTTAAATTGGTGTCTCTATTGTGTGTGATGATTTATGCATTGCTTTCATTACTGCTATTGATATTGCCATTGATTATATTGTATAATACTATTTTGGAAAGAAAAGTAAAAAGTGATATTATACTATTCACCCCCCCTCTCAGTATAATCTTGTGTTCTTCATAGGACAACTTGACCATGATAATGGGATTACTCTTTAAGGCCCATAATACTTAAAGGTGACACCTATTCCCTAAACTCTACATACATTCATCTATGTAGGATTATTATGGTGTTATGCCTTAGTGATTAGTTAATTCTATCTAACCATAGAAGTAATTAATACCATTACCTCTCACTTGATAATGATCATGATCACACTTGTCCACCCGCAAGGTACCACCATTATACTAGCCTAAAAATGATCTGGCAGATTACCCCATATCAATCCACCTTGCCAACCATGGAATTAACTAAGACTATTACCACTCACATAATAATGATCATGGTCACACTTACCCACCCACAAGGTACCACCACTATACTACCCTATGAATGATTTGATGAGTTGTCCCATTCCAATCCACTTCATCTTACCGCCCAAGCATCATTTCTAGGGTTTGTCATTCATAATTACCTAATTGAATTGTTGAACTACCATAAATCAACTAGGATTGGGTACAACTCAACTCTAGGGATTAGTAATATGGCACTAATAACATGCCCAAAATAACCCCCTTCTAACCCAAGGGTCCTAAACAACATTTATGACCATCTCACCAAAAGAAATAGAGTGTTATATTAAAATGTGCTCATAACATATTGATAAAGACTAAATAATTTAGGTACTTTATTCCAAACATAACACATGAAAGAGTAAAACATCATCTAGGAGAATCATAACCATAATCCATCAATTAAATTCTATCATTCTCTTCAATAACACAAATTTTCCATTTTGCAATTAACGATTTATTTCCAAAGAACTTAACATAAAAAAAAAATTAATTCATCTTTCATTCTTTGAACAAATATCAAGATAATATAACAAGAATGTTTACAAGACATCTATTCCTTCATCATAATCATTGCATAGCATAACTTCCACACAAGATACTTTTCAAGTATTTCTCATCTCCAATTACAATATTATATTTCAACATATATATACATATATAAATGGTCCCCGGTTTCATCTTCTTTCTCAAATTTTTCCACTAGATAGGTCTTCTCCAACGAAACTTGAATGTAAGCATAGGGATCAGGATATCTTGAATGCATATGCAAGCCTAACATGCACTATGCAATAAAAACATACAATAATGCAATAACATGCATCATGCAAAGCAAATACCATGCAAGAACATTGAGAGAATCTCATACTTCTCTTGATTATGGATTCCTTAGCTACTCAAGCCTCATCCATATCTTAGAAAACATACTATTTAATCCTCAAAATAATAGTTTCTTATTTCCTAAAATTTAGAATATATTCAATACACTCTGGAACATTACTTCACTAATAAACCAAATTATAATCTTTATTTTCCATAACTTAATATCGAATATTGCTTAATCATTTTTACTAAGACTAAAGTCTTCAATATTAATTAATAGTTTCATCCCAAAATAAAACTATTAATTAATTACATAATTAATTGATAAATAAACAAACACATTATTTAATAAATATTAATAATACAAAGTCTTCAATATTAACTAATAGTTTTATCCCTAAAACTATTAATTAATTGCATGATTAATTGATAAATAAACAAACACATTCTTCAATATTAACTAATAGTTTCATCCCTAGAACTATTAATTAATTACATAATTAATTGATAAATAAAGAAACACATTATTTAATTAAAATAACAAAATTTATCAAAATAATTATGTTATTAATTTATTATGTTGAAAGGTTTGCCCTACTCTCATGGGCATTGGCTTCATCCTTTGCTTCAAGAATTTAACCTTAAGATGTGAAGTTTATTCATCCAAGTTTAGCTGACCGGATAACTCTATGAAAATGATGGTTACACTCAGTTTATATGATTTAGATTTAAGAAAATTCTAATATTTATAACTAGATTTAGACAATGATAATTCAATAAGAAGAGACAAGAACATTCATCCTTTGGTGAAGTAGGGAACAAAAGGATAATGGCACATTTCCTAAGCACAAGTTAACAACCTTCCAAGCCCAAAAATAAAATACAAAGAATATAGAGGCAAAAGAAATATTAGAAAGCTTCAACAGAATCAAACTAACACAAAGCCTATCCATTTACCACCTAAGCAATTCAATGAAATTTCATTAACTCTTTTGGAAATGAAGGCCAGCATCAAGAAATCAAATGAAGTGTCATTTAATCTATTAAACTCTTTCAAAAATGAAGATCAACATCAAGTAATATTTAATCTAAATAAATTGAACTCTTTTGAAAATGGAGACCAACATCAAGCAATATTTAAACTAAATAAATTAAACTCTTCTAGAAACAAAGACACGCATCAAGCAATCAATTGAAAATTTCATTTAAATTAACTCCAACATCAATTCAAAAAAATCCAATGTTAATGGAGTTGGAAAGATAACATTCATCAAAATTTTGTCCAGGTTACGAACTAACAAAAGGCTCCAAATTTTGGCAATAAGCATATCAACTTAATGAAGACCGAACTACTCATATAATATATATATCTATTATTCTAAGTTCTAAAGCACTGGAAAAGATTAAAGCACAGTAGTTTTGTTGTAAGATAAAGTCATGAGCAAGCCCAAAATAAAAAATCTACCATAGGATGAAAATATTTAACTTGAGCTAAGGTCTATCTACATAGTAGGACAAAAATACCACTCAAAAATCCTAATTGAATATATGCCTATGATTTTGAGTGTTTCTTGAAGGACATTGATGTAGGTTAGATAAGGGTCCTTATTTAAAACCGAGGCAAATGACTTGTGCTACATTTACCCATGGCCTTCAAGCACTGACGACCACATCTGAAGGTGTGTTCTTGTAGCACCACTGGAACACAAATGCTTACTCAAATAACTTAAGCACAAAATATTAAATTGGAAAAATTTGGAATGGGAAGAAGCTAAGAAACCTTGATGACACAAAAGGAAACGTAAAGAAGACAAACATAATAGTTTCTCACTACATTCAGCAAACAAGGATTTGAATTCAAGCAAGATCAAGAGTTAAAATCTAGCATATCAAACATACAACCAAAATAAAACTACCTTCATAGAAACTCCAATATTTCTCCTTCTAGATCTTCCTTCTAGCTAGCAAAAAAGTCCCCAAAAACTTGGTAGCCAAAGATCAAATAATACTTGGAGGAAAAAAATGGAGATCAAGGGTTGGAAGTGGCTTCTTCATTCCTCGCAATGCATACCTGCCACCCATCCTCTTTTGCCAACCCGTTATGCAAATAGGGTAGTGGTTCAATTTTTTATTACAAAAAATTTACCATCTTTTCCAACGTTACCAACTTTCCAATATTATGTTTTCAATTGATTATATTGGATTGAAACATGCCCCAACATATTATATCATCACCACATAGTGGTATTACAACAAAGCTTGGATATTATCCATGTATCACTTGGCAAGATTTGAACCTTGGTCTCCTCATTGAATGTTGAGGAATCTAACCTGTTGAGCTAATGCCACTTTATAACTTTCCAAAATTATTAAAATATGAACTTTATTCATATTTACTTTTATATAATTTAACCTATTAAGATTAACATTAACTAACATTTTGAAAGTAAGCTTTAATAATTAAATCATTCACTCATCTCGTGAATTAATATTACTTTCTAATGCTAGTGTTAATTACTAACATTAGCATAATATATTTATATATATAAAAAGAAAAACAAGATAATAATAATTAAATTAATTACTCACTTCATAGAATTAAGTTAATTAATATTGAATATTAATATTTAAATATTAACATTGATATTTAATATTTTAAGTATTAATAATACTATCATTATTATTAATATCTTATTTAATAAATCATTAACCAAAAAAATTCCATACTTCATAACACATGCAACAACACAAGGGCTCTTGCTAAAAGTCATCCTTGCCCGAACTAAGATGCAAATAAAAAATATGCACAAACAATATTTTTCCTTAAGCAAGAGGCTTTACGATAACTACATTGTTATCACCCACCTATGAAAGGATCCCCTAAGCACAAGGTAAGGGCTTTTTTGCTTTTATAGCAACCTCCTTGCTCAATGGTTCGTTTTTAAATAAAATATACGCATATGAAAATGCATCTATATGAGGGTTTTACCCTTGTGGGTGTCAATGAGAAATCATCCATCATTTCCCATTTCTCTCAAATCTAGTGGTTGTCCCATACCAATCCACCCATGAGAGTACCTGGTCCTACAACCACAAAATTCATCAGCAATACCATATTAAAAAATTATAATAATTCCTCTTCATCATTTTGGCTAAAACTCTCGGAAGAACCCTTACTGCTGTCTGCAACAGTGGACTTGTCTCTTGGATCAAACCTACCTCAACTACCAAGGCCATTTCCCATCAGCAGTTTGTAGATGATACTATTCTTTCCTCTCTGGATTTTGTCCCCGAAGAAAAAATCATTAAGAACATCCTTGACTCTTATGAAGAGGCAGCAGGCCAGAAAGTCAATTACCGCAAAAGCAAGCTATACTTCCTCAATACTCCCATCCACAAGAAAAACAGGATTGCTGAGATCCTTGGGTGTATCATTGGGAACCTTCCAACTACTTATCTCGGATTATCGCTTTTCCATGGCAAATCGGTCTCGGCTATGTGGAACCCTATTCTAGATCGTCTCAACAAGAAACTTGTAGGCTGGAAAAGTTCAATGCTCAGTCAGACAGCCAAAGCCACTTTGGTCCAGGCTTGCCCCGCAAAGTATTCCTAGTTTTTTTCTATCTATCTTCAAAGCTCCAACTTCCATCTGCCAAAGAATTGAGAAAATTCAACGTAGATTCCTTTGGGCGGGAAACGAAAACAAGAACAAATTTTCCCTTGTTGCCTGGGACAAGGTTTGTTCCAAGAAAAAGGATGGAGGTCTCGACTTCAGGGACATCAAGCGGATGAACATGGCTCTCATTGCCAAACAATCCTAGAGACTTACCATCAATGAAAAAGCCACCTGGATTGACATCATCAAAGCTAAGTACCTTCATCAGGTTCCCTTTCTTGGAGAGCACTACCTTCCTGGCGGATCTCATTTCTGGAATGGTGTCACTAAATCAAGGAAGATCATCATGGAAGGTTTAAGGTGATGTCTTGGAAATGGAGCGGCCATTCATTTCTGGGACGATCCTTGGATTCGTGACAAACCTCTCAGTCAAGATCCTCATCTTGCTATGCTCAAGACGGTGACCGAAGCTACCTTTGGAGATAAGGTGTGCCATTTCATCAACCTAGGTACTACAAGACCTGAATGGAAACAATTGGCTTTGAATGGGCCTAGACTTATCACCGAGGTGCTTAGACGACTTCAAAACTTACTGAGGAGCTGCATAATCCCTAGCTCTCACAAAGAAGACTCCATGGTTTGGAACCTTGAAGATTCGGGTAGTTTACTATTAAATCCGCCTACTACAGCCAAGAAGCTCCCAGTGATGGCCGTGACTCCACTAATCTCATCTGGGTTCCCAAGATCATTCCCAAGGTTAAATTCTTCTGCTGGTTGGCCATCCAAAACAGAATCCTCACCACTGAAAATCTGATAAACAGAGGGCTTCTCATCCCCAATTGGTGCATCCTCCTGTGAGTCTACTGTGCATGTTTTCCTGGAATGTCCCTTCTCCCTTGTAGTGCTCAACCAGGTTTTCAACACTTTAACCATCTCCGTAGCCCTCCATCATTCCATTCCCCTCATTTTTCAATAGTGGCCCCGACCCTTCAAAAGCAGTCAACTCAAATTCATGTGGCAAGCGTGCCTTCACATTTTCCTGTGGCAGATTTGGCTTGAGAGAAATGCTAGAATTTTTCAAAACCTTGCCAAGGATAAGAAGATTGTTGTTGCCAAAATCTTGGCCCTTGTCGTGGATAATGCCTCTCTCGTCTCATCGTCCAAACCTCCCCCTCTTGGACTTGAATTGGATCTAGCAAATCATTTCAATCTTCTCAATTTTTCTGCAACACCCCGCATTTCTGTTGACAGGTCTATTATCAAGTGGGTCTTTCCTCCTTCTGGGTGGCACAAGCTCAATTTCTATGGTGCAGCCAAAGGCAACCCTGGAGCAGCGGGCGGAGGTGGAATTCTCGAAATCACAGAGGAGAAATAATTTTGGCCTTTGCTCGAACTTAGGAATTCAGTCCAACAATATGGCCGAGGCTCGGGCCTTGTTCCAAAGCTTGATTCTCTTGGAAGGTTTGGCTATCAATAAACTCATCATAGAAGGAGACTCATTGCATTGCATCAACTGGCTCAATGGAACCTCTGTGCCTCCCTGGGCCCTTGTTTCCATCTTCGATGAATGCAAGACACTAATTGGTGTCTATCCAGAATTAATCATTCAACATCAATACCGAGAAGGAAACAAAGCTATGGACTGGCTTGCTAATAAGGGAGTTGATGCAATAGACATTCAGGTCTGGAGAGATTCCTTTCCAATCGATCTAAGGGATGTTTCTTCAAGTTCCAATGTTTGCACAATGTGAGTGGGTTACTGGTCTTCGGGTTTTTCGATGGCATTTTGGCATCTTTGGGGCGCTTTCGCGTCATTTTTCTAAGTTGGTTGCAAAATCTCAGCTTGCCGCGTTATCCTTTTTGCTCAGGGCCGCGAGGTTGATTTTTTGTCGCGATATCGCGACACTTTTCTCTCCCTCTGGCACGGTCTTCCAACTTGTCGCGATATCGCAACACTTTTTCTCTCCGGGTGCTTTTTTGCAAACTTGTCGCGATATCGCGACACCTTTTCCCTTCGGGTTCTTTTTCACAAACTTGTCGTGATATTGCGACACCTTTTCCCTTCGGGTGCTTTTTCGCAAACTTGTCGCGATTTCGCGACACTTTTGGCATTCAGGTGTGGTCTTGATTTTTTTCACGATATCGCGACACCTTTTCTCTCTCCAACGGTGGTCTTCCATTCGGTCGCGATATCGCGAAGGGTTTTCTCTCCAACGGTGGTCTTCCATTTTGTCGTGATATCACGACACTTTTTCTCTTCGGGTGCCTTTGTGCAAACTTGTTGTGATATCGCGACACTTTTTCTCTCTGAGCGCCTTTGCGCAAACTTGTCGTGATATCGCGACATTTTTTTCTCTCCAAGGCGGTCTTCATTTTTGTCGTGATTTCGTGACGTTTTTTCTCTCTCCAATGGCGGGCTTCCAGGTTGTCACGATATCGTGACCTTTTTTCTCTCCAACGGCGGGCTTCTAGGTTGTCGCGATATCGTGACCTTTTTTCTCTCCAACAGCGGACTCTCATCCTTGTCGTGATATCGTGACCATTTTTCTCTCCAACGGAGGTCTTCCTTTTTGTCGTGATTTCATGACACCTTTTATTCTTGGCAGCAGGCTTCCACTTTCGTCGTGATTTTGGGGCTCATTTTCTATTTCGGCTGTGGTCTGCATTCTTGTCATGATTTCGTGACACCTTTTCTCTTCGACAGCGTTTTCAATTCTTGTAGCAATTTCATGACTTCTTTTGCTTGTCGCGATTTCGCGACTCTTCTTCTCGATCAGCTCCAACCCTGCAACTTGTCGCGATATCGCGACACTTTGCAACATGTCGTGATATCGCGACTTCTTTCCTTCTTTGGCTCCAATGGCGATTCTTGTTGCATTTTCACGACTTCTTTTCTTCCTTCGGCTTCTACGACGCTTCTTGTCGCGATTTCGCGACATCACCATTTTGGTCGTGATTTCGTGACACCTTCCCTAGGGTGGAGGTTTGCCAACTTTCTATTCCTCTCTTCTTGGACCACCTCGGTCGATTTGGATTTATTGTAATCTCTCTTGTACAAGGTTCAGGGACCTTTCAAAACCCTTTCTACCAATCAAAAAAAAATAAAATTATCATAATTCAATTTTAAAATCATAACTATCAACTCATCTTGATAGAACAAAATATGATCATGCATTAAATATAAACATATCAATACATCAATCAACAACAAGGGTAGTCCTACCAAGATGGGCCATTACAAGTGAAGAATAGTACATGGGAGCTTGTTCCACTTCCTAAAGGGAATAATGTAGTTTGATGCAAATGGGTTTATAGGATAAAGTATACTTTATATGGTCAAGTGAAGAAGCACAAGGTATGCTTTGTTGCTAAGGGATTCTCTTAATAGATAGGATTTGATTATTTTGAGACACTAGTGTCTAATATGGATTTAGTTAGGATGATTCTATCTATAGTAGCCTTATATGGATAGAAGGTACATCATATGGATGTGAAGGATATCTTCCTAAATAATGAACTTTAGGATGAGATCTATGTTTAGCAGCCACCTAGCTTTGAACCTAAGTTCCCTACTCTTCTAGTTTGTATATTTACTAGGTCCTTATATAGACTTAAGAAGACACCTCATGCTTGTTAAAATTATAATCCAATTCAAGGCCAAGATCCAATATTTTACAATATATTGGATAGGCCTAAGGGAATTTCATTATACAAAGTATTAATTATTTTATAATATTTTATTAAGTAATCCATATGGGCAATAGTTAACCCCACTATGGTTAAACCCTTTTATAACTTGTAATTAACCTAAAGCCTTCTTGTTATGTTGGCTTAGGTTAAAAATTATTGTGTAATTATGGTATTGGTATTGGTATAAATACCCCCCTCTCACTCCTAATTTTATCATTAGAGTGTTGTGTAATTTTACCTATGAATATACTGATCATTTATGGTGCCTATGGATTCCCACCATATCTTTCTCTCATTTGTCCTATTTTACACTTTCTATATAATATTTGAGTGGACAAATTGCTTCTATTAATTTCTATAAATTATTATGATTTTCAACATGGTATAAAATTGGGTATGGAGAAGTGTTGCTTGGTCACATAGAGAACCTTCTTAGTGCCTACGAATTTTCTTCAAATATTTGGGATGGTTTTTCTTCTTCAAGTCCTCATAAGTAGGCTCAGCATAAAAGGTAGTAACATAATTTCTTTCCATATTTTATCCACTCTTTTATTAATGCTTCAATACTTTTTTATGTCTCCCACTCATCTTTATTGACGTTTGCACACCAATTTTTTTTCATGCTTGTAAGGTGATTTCTATAACACAAATTTGAATTTGAAATTCATGCCCTTTATTTTCCCATGCATGACCTATTTTCATCATGTATGTGCTCTACCGATCAAATTAGCATGTTATTGGCATGTTGTCTCTCTCTATGAAGGATGTGTACCCCTTGACATCATTACAAGGTATGACAAAATGGTTATTAGAGTGTAGTAAAGGTGCTATGTTTTTTTAACCTAGGATTGAATTGCATGAAATATTCTGTGCACAAGTGGACAATATGGTGACTTAATTAATAGGGCCTTGGTTATGGTGTAAGGAAGATGAGATTGTAGGTTCAAATATCTTGGCCTACCATTTTTTAATTAAATTTAGTGATGTGTAGTGTGCTTTACAAAGGTGTTGACACCATTGAAATATATACTCAGATCGCTTCACTAGTCAGTGTGTCTAATTCAAGAGTCATAAGTCTCAAGTTCAAGACTCATCAACTCCATTTTATTGTTGAAGAAAATTTGTGTAGCTTCTTGAAAATAAAGTGGCTTTTAGTCGTTGTTGGATGCATTGGTTGGCTATTTAGTGTGATTGTCTTTGGTAATAGTCAAGCTAAGGTTGATTCTCATCCAACATCATATTGAATTACTCTAAATGATGTGGATATTTGATTTACATGGAAACTAAAGTGGCACTATAGCATACCACAATTTTTTTTAATAATTAAATGTGTTCCTTTAATTAGAGAAAGACATCTATTAGAATTGCAATGGAAAATAAATGTTGAAGTAGCAAAATATAAGGGGAAAGCATTAGCGATTGGACAACGCAATTCTAAGCTTTGAGCCTTCAATTTTTATTTTTTTAAGGGCTATTAGGGAAAAAATATTGGAGTCCATGACTTTTGCATATGAAAGAATTTTGAGCCTTTTTTAAATCACATCATTTTTTGAGCTCTATACATTAGTGGTATTAGTCTATGGACTTGTTCCTGTATTTGGGTCCAAATTGTGTATAATAGCCCTTAAGACCTATTACCCTAGTTTGAAAGGATGGATTTACTTTCTTCCATGTAATCAAAATATTTGGCCTAATTTTTTTAGAGATACATATAGACTTGTGATAATTGTAGTAGATTTTGAATCTTTTGATGGCTTGCAAGAAAATTATTTAGGATGTGCTTTAATCAATCCCTCTTCATTTTTTATGAAATTTGTTTATGTTATTCATGAATATCTAATATTTCATGATCTATTACTTTTATTCTTTGTCCAGGTACTCATTGGAGTTTGTTATAGCTCTTATTTTAAGTAGGTTCATGCAAAGACTCTTTTGGTGAATGACATCATGTGGCCCATAAACAAGAGAATGTCTTCAAATAAGATGATGTATGTCATTAATAGAAAATTTGTGCCTTCAAGACAACTTATGTGATAATAAAATATTGAATGATATTATATTTAAAATAGGTGGTGATTTTAAATTTTCTTCATTTGAAGTCCTAGAAAAAATGATTTTTTGGATGTGTTAGAGTGTCTACTAGTGGTAGCAGTGATGATGATCAAGTCTAAGGAGACTCTTGTGTAAGAAATATTTTTGTAGTAGCATATTTTAGATGATGGATAGGATCCAAATGAGTCTACCTTAAAATTCAAAGGTCTACTAGAGCACCCATTAGGAGGGGAAGATATTATTATCACTATTATCCTCTCCTTTACCCCTTAGTTCAAATTAAAGGGGATGTTGAAATTATAATTTGATTCATGGCCAAGAGCCAACATTGTGTGATGTATTAGATAGGACCAAGGGAATTTTATTGTACAATGTATTAATTATTTTTTAATATTTTAGTATGTAATACCTATGGGGCATGGTTAACCTTGCTATGGTTCAACTATTTTCATAACTTATAACTTAAATCACTTTTGTTATGTCAGCTCAGGTTAAAATTTATTATGTAATTGGGGTTTTGGTATTGGTATAGATACCCTCTCCCACTCCTCATTTGACCATTTGAATATTATGTAATTTTATATATACATAGTAATTATTTATGGTGCCTACGAATACCCACCACATCTTTCTCTCTTTCATCCTATTTTACACTTATATAAAATTTGAGTGGATGGATTGATTTTATTTGTTTTTATAAAACATTGTGAATTCCAATAGTGCTTGGTATGAGAAGATTCACTCATTTTGTCTTAGTTATGGGTTTCAAAAATGTCATATTAAACATGATTTTTATATCAAACATCAATATGGGGAGATTTTGGTGATTTTTCTTTATGATTATGATCTTATAATTATAGTAGCTCCTCTAAATTTATTTAGGATATGAAGTCACAACCTAATTTCAAATTTTAGATGATATATTTGGGGCTCTAATACTACTTTTTGGGGATTCAAATTTATCAAATAGGTTCTAGCATCACAATTTCATAGCCAAATATGCATTAGATCTTATTCAATATTTTAGGATGGAGGATTACAATTTTTCTTAGATTACTTTTGCTTTAGGCCTAAATATTTAGGTTGATTGTATGACTTCTTTGGTATATGCTACTTTGTACCAATCTTTTATAGGCAGAATTATTTATCTCACTCACACATGATCTAATATAGCTTTTGCTATTAGCTATAATTGTAGGTACATGCAGGCCCACTTAGAGATTCATTAGACTACTTTCAAGAGGATTCTTAGATACATCCAAGGGATTTATCATATGGATATTTATTACTAAATTAGCTCCCTTTGATACTAACAATATTTGTAGATGGTTTATGATTTGGATGAGTGATTGGTTAGTGATTTGGATGAGTGATGGTTCACCACAAGCTTATGTTCTATTTGGTATTTGTCCCTATTTATTGGTGTTCCATATGCTAATAAACCATATCTCAGTCTTCTATAGAAATTGATTATTGTGTTTTCAATGAAGCAATTAAGCATCTTTGATGGATTCGAGGAGATTGGGATTCCTCAATTTTTTTTAGTTAATATTTAATGGGATAATCATAGTAATACGTAGCTTATTTGTAATCTATTATTTTATTAGCAGACCAAGCACATTAATATTTTGATGGATTTTGTGAGATGACTTCATGTGCATGAGATGCTTGATCCAATTTTTAATTTTTGCACCTTTAGCAATATAGATAATATCTTGACCAAGGCCATTCCCAAGGTTACTTTTGTGTATGTATGGGAGCTACTTGGTCTAGGAGAGTGTCCATTAATTGGGATGATAAATAAGGGTATATCTCCATGTACCCATTCAACTTAAGGGGGATGTAAAAATATGTGGTGGTTAAGCTTCTCTTGAGGCTATAATTGAATTTTGTATTGTATTATACATATAAACCATTTGGGCCCTTATAGACCTTGAAAAATATATTTTTGTAATATTTTATTATTTTAATCCTAAATGTCGATTGCTTAGCCTTGACCTAAATGTAATTTGGGTATAAATAGCCCATAATAACAACCATTTTATCATCAGTTGGTGTATAATTATATTCTTTGATAGTGAGACTATTTGGTATCTATAGACACCCCATATACTATGTGCATCACTTTGTGTGTATTTATTATTCAGCAATATTCAGTAATGTTTTAGTCCCATTCATTTCTAGAAACTCTTGTAAATATAAAAAAGCATACCAATTGGAATTATGTAGTAGGAGACATAGCCCCATTAGAGTGAGATCTAATTAGATTCTTATTCATTATGGCAAGGGTTCAAAGTTAGTTGTTAATTTTATAGGATCTTTTTCTAACATTGAGAGGATTGGACTATTGGCCTATAGACTAGCCTTGCCACCTAGCCTAGAATGATCTCATGATGTTTTTTATATTTTTTTATTATGTAGATATACCTCATATTATTATCATATTTTAAATTAGACCAAATTGCAAGTAACCCTAAAAGGGATGTATATGCATGGAGGTTATTCAATTTTTGGGTCGTTGCACCAAGTAGTGGAGCATCCATATAGCAAACCAAGTTAGATTTCCATGGTGATTTCTATAGTGAATATTATATAACATAGTATGATATAGTATTGAATAGAGAAAAACAATCCCACCTGCAAGTGAACTTCCATGAGAAATTTCCCTACGAGAGGGATGTTGTCAAGCCCTATTTTATTATCCTTGTTGATAGAAATATATATACCTTCCTAGTTATGGATTTGGACATTATTTAAAATCTTGTGTTGGATTGATATGTATGCATTTTTCTTTCATTAGATGAACTTTCATTAGACATTAGCCAAATATTATTGACAAATAGATTGTATATTGTTAGTATTTGATTTCAAATTGGATATTATTACTTTGGACCTTTGAACTACATACTTTATGATAAGAAATATCTTATGGTTCTCTTAATGTTTGTAAGGTAAATCGTTAAAATAGAACCTTGCTAATGTTATATATTCTACATTTAAATGTGAATATAGGAGTAGCATATGTCATAAAAATAACTTAAAGTGCAAATTTATTTTAGTCCTAAACAAGATGTTATAGATATTTGGTTTTAAATGAACATTAGAAGAAACATATTGGATCTATATATGCCACCCCATCCTTTTCCATCCTAGTTAATGGGTTTCCAAATAGTTTTATCCACTCTAGGAGAAATCTTATATAGGAATATCATATTTTTTCTTATCTATATATCATTATGGTTGAAGCACTTAGGAGGGATATATTCAAAGGTTACTCAATGTGGATCCTTAAAAGGAATTAAATTTATTTCTTGAATCTTAACCCTTACTCATTAGTAATTTGTAGATGACGCAAAGGTAGCAGGAATGCCCTCTTTACAAGAAATCATAACCACAAAGGACCTACTTCTCAAATATGAACTAGCTTTTGGTTTGATTATATTTTTTTATTAGGGTAAATACAAGGTTTTGAAAGGGATTTCACCCTTTTACAATACAAAATAAATATATTCAAGTATTATAAAAACCACTAGTAAGCCACCATCCTACTTCTTACACAACTAAAAAGTTTTTAAAACAAAAAGATTACTAGTTGCCACAATAGACCACTATAGATACACTATAGATAGCTACATATCATAACCCAAATTATGAATATCCTTTTCCCCCAACTAAATTAGGTTGGGATGAAAGCTATCAAGGATGATCCATATTTTGTCCTCTTCTCTAGGTGCACCCTAATTCACCAACCAATTTACCACATTATTACCCTCTCTATAAGTGCAAAAAATTTCAAAATTATCTAGAGATTTTAACATCTATAGCATGTCCTCAATGATACTTGATATTTTCTAGCTTATCCTAGCTTTCTCTTTCAAGCAATTAATAATATTTAAAGTATCCCTCTACCAACAACTTCTTCACTCCTATGTTTATGGCTAGCTTTACTCTAGCAAGGGTTACTCTAGCCTCAACCTAGTGGCTAGTCATAGTGCCTAGATATTAGTAACGACCCCCACCATAACACTACTAATGTTCTAGCTAACTTCCCCTCCAATGGATTTACTTATATTACCTTTGAAAGCCCTATCAAAATTTAGTTTCATTCATTCCTCTTTAGGGGAATGCCAAATGACTTGGCCTTTCAAATTTTCTAAGAAACTACCCTTTTTTCTAAAGGTTTAAGATTCCACTTCAGGGCTATACTTGCCTCACCACATTTAGATTTCTCCTTATATAGAATGGCTCCTTTAATATTTTGAGTTTTTCTAGTTGGTATTTTCTCTCCTATAAACAACCTTCTATTTCTCTCTAACCAAATGCCCTAAATATAATAAGATCCCAGATCATGATTAATCTATTGCTCCTTAATGGAATTTCCTACTATTATAACCAATCTAACATGTTATCCAATAGGACCCAACTTATTCCCATTTTCATATTTAAATCATTGAGAACCTTCAATGAATATATACATTCTAACATTATGTGTTTCACATATTCTTCAGTAGTATCACATAAGTAACATTTACTAGGAAAGTAGAAACCTCTTTTTTTAGATTATCCATAATTAAAATTTTATTTTGAGATACTAACCAAAGGAAAATAACTATCTTTGGAATAGATTTCTTACCCCATAATTTCTTCCATGGAAATTCTCTACTCAGTTCTACCAAGAGTAATTCATAGGTTGATTTGACACTAAAAACATCCTTAAGGTATGACCCAAAATAGTGGAATATTCCTCCAAGGATGAGCACACATGATACACTCTCAATTTATCATTAAGTTTATCAAGAGCCTTTGCATTCAATAAATTTCCCATTAATTTCTTCCATCCTATCCCTCCTTCCTTTCTATGTAATCACAAACTAAAGAACCATATTTTTTCTCTAATTCATTCCTGATTTTGGATATTTCTTCCTATACGTACTTTGCATATGACACCCTTCAAAGGAAATATCTACCTCCTACATAGTAATTCTATAAATATGAGCCTTTGCAAGAGTCTAAGATAGTCAAAAACCTTTTTGCATATTGATTGTACAAATACTTATCCCTTATAATTCTTGTCCATAATTAATCGCCTTATTTTATGATCCTCCATCCTAATTTTGTAGCTAGGACCTATTCAAATTATGGATGTTCCTGAGAACTAATACCCTACTTTATTTAGACCTACAGACTAAGTACCTTGCCACAAGATCTAGTTTGTCATTTTATTATAATATTGACTATAAGAACCTTTTTTGAATACTCTCCACTATGTTTGCAATCTTCCCAAATATTTTAAACATTGAGAGAAGATACACAGATATGGCTTGAAGAGTATTTTTTGATAATTGAAGTTTCCTACCTAACTTGGAAGATTTCCCTTCCATCCTATCAACTTTCACTAAAATTTTTCCAACAACGGGTCCCAAATATCATCATTACATATACCTGTAACCATTGGTATACCAATATAAATAAAAATACGAATAAAAATATTGTATCTCATCACTCTAGCTATTCTCCTTTGTCTATCCTCAGGTGTGTTCATAAAAATTACTTTACTTTTTCCAAGTTAATAATTTGGTGAGACGTCTTCTCATAAAATTTGAGAATCCTTATAAACCCTCAAGCTTATGATATATAGGATTCACCAAGGATAATCATGTCATCAACAAATTTATGATGGGTAATGGCTCTAATAGATACAAAATATTTCAATCCACTTATCTCGTCTGAATTTTGGGCCACTTCAATATATCTTCTCAAAGCTTCCACCATAAGAATAAAAAGGTAAGTTGATAAGATATCCCCTTGCCTCAATCCTATATTGCTCCCAAATAATCCCATTGAACTACTATTAAGGATAACTAAAAATCTTGAACAAGAGTAACAATTACCAACCCACCTTCTCCATATTTTACTAAAGCCAAATTTATTGAGCACTCTATCTAGGAAGCTCCAAGAAACCCTATCATAAGCCTTATTCATATCTAACTTGAGAACCATACCTTATATTTCACATTTATCCATAGAATACAATTTTTTATGTAAATTTATAACCCCATCTAAAATTTATCTCTCCTTTACAAAACCTCCTTGTTACTATGTTATTATTTGCGATAGGATAATCTTCAATCTTAACGCAATTACCTTTGAAACTATTTTGTAAATGGAATTATAGAGGTTGATTGGACTAAAGTACTTGAAGATTTTCAAGCTCTATTTCTTAGGAATTAAGACAAAAAATGTGTTATTGTACTCATTAATATTATTTCCTTAAAGGTGAGACTCTTGAACTACAACCACCACATCATATATGACTATATGCCAAAATATTTTTAAAAAACCTACCTAGAATCCATCTAGACTTGGTGAATTTTCCTTTTACAGAGAGAAACTAACATCTTTGACTTCTTCCTCACTAACTTCCCTCATAAGACTTTCATTCTTATTTCTAGTCATTAATTTTGGTGTGCTGAAATATACTGCACATAGCTTCCTCATCACCTCTCCATATTTAGATAATAAAGACTTAAAATAATTAGGTGTTGCTTGTTTAATATGGACTTATCCCTTAGCTATCTCCTCATTATCCTATAATATTTTAGTTATTTTATCTTCATTGTTATGCTTGAGAGTAGAAACATGAAAAAGCCTTGTGTTTCTATCCTCTTCTATGAGCCTTTTATTTCTAGATTTTTTCTTTTGAAATGCTTCTTCCTTTACTATCAAACTATGTAATTAAATTTAAGTTTTTGTTCTTTCTTTAAAGTTGAGTATTTATTCCATTCCTACTAATTTACTCCTCTAACTAGATAAGTTCCTACCTCAAGATTTCCTCTTTTCTAAAAATATTCCTAAAAATAAGTTTATTCCAAACTTTGATCTCTTTATTCACATGCTTAAGATTGTTTGCCACAATGAACATCTTGGAGCTTTTAATAGGGTGAATCCACCATTTTTTCATTTTCTTATAGATATTAGGATGTTGTAGCCATATGAATTCAAATTTGAAGGGATTTATTTTTCTCCTAACTTCTAGGTTGCAAAAGAACAATAAAGGGTTATAGTTTGAACCTACCCTTGGTAGAGAAACTAATGAATGCTTATCAATAAAACCATTATAGTGAGAGGAATTCTATCCAAACTCACTTATATCAAACTATCCCCTAATATTTTATTAGTCCAGGTAAATTTTCCCCATTCAGATCCATATCAAAAAGATCAAATCTTAAAATAAAACTACTAAGGTCTTCAATATTGTTTGAAAAGCCCTAAGAACCTCCTTTCTTTTCTTCCAGCATTAGGGGTGTGTTAAAATATCCATCCACTACCCATATAGACCCTTTAGCATACTGACCAATATATTCCAAATCCTTTCATATCTCATTCCTCCATTTACTCAAATTTGGAGCATAGATATTTGTAATTAGATAAGAAATGTTTGAGGATTTAGAAGTTACCATAATAGTTAATCGATTTTCTTCTTTGGAGATTCTTAACCATCAAATAATATTGAGTTTCATAATGTTAAAATTCCACCTAAAGCCCCTTTGGATTCTACCTAAAAACTTAGATCCTTTTGTTCTTAACACCTTCCCAAGTTGATAAGTTTAATTT
>JAQPPZ010006607.1:0-10705 GCA_028583015.1 Wollemia nobilis | reverse complement strand
CCAAGGAGTGTGGCTGTGCAGGCCATTTTGGATTGGTAGATGTTAGAAAATTAAACCAGATTTGATGCCTTGACAGATCGGATAATATCATCGTTAATGCCGATAGCTACAGTTCGATGAGTGGGTAGAAACCCTAATGCAATGCATGTCAGAGAAACCCTAATGTGGTGCATGTCATAGGATAAGCATGTCAGAGGATAAGCCTTATCCTCCCTTATGCCCGGCTATAAAAGGCGAAGTGGTCTTTCAGAAAACATATTGAGGAATCGGGGTAGATCAGAGAGCGAGGAATAGCTGAGCAAAGCAGAGGAGTCGGAGCAGCAGTATCTCGAAAACTCCTTTAGTGTTAATCCTGCAACTGTGTTGCAAATATCTGTGTAAAGTTCAATCTTGCATTGTAATACTGCATTGGCAATCTGTTTATCATGAGTGAATAAAATCTCTATTTTGTGCAAGTTTGTCTCAGATTTTGTTTGCACCAGATCGGTGCGTTTGTCACCCGTTCACCCCAAGTGAGGCACACTTTCCCTGTGGACCCCAAGTGAGGTGCACCTCGTCATTGTGCCCAAGCCAAGGCATAATCTGCAATTATGCCCAAGATGGGCGTAACTACCCTCTTATGCCCAAGTCGGGCGCAATCCCCCGTTGCGCCCAAAGTCAGGCGTAACCCTACCTTGCACCAAATACTGGGCACAATCTTCTAGTGCCCCCAACCCAAGGTGCATATTGTCTTATGCCCAGCCCTAGGGCATAAATTGCTTTTACGACCCATCTTGGGTGCAAGTTCCAAGTGCGCCCCATCTTAGGCGCACTCCCCCCTACGCCCAATCTCTAACGTAGTCCCATATTACGCCAGACCTTTGGCACATCCGACCCTTGCGCCACACCCTTAGCGTAAGCAAATATTATGCCAGACCCCTTTGGTGCATCCCACGTTGCGCCAGACCCTTAGCATAAGAACCTTTTGCACTCGACTCTTTCAAATTGGTATCAGAGCTAGAGCCTGCCCGTGGATGATAAGAAGCAATGGCTTTTAGTGGCAACTCATTACAGTTGCAGGTCCCACGGTTCAATGACAAAAATTATGATTACTAGAGCATCCAGATGTGGATCCTGTTCGGGTCGCAGGAGCTATGATACTTGGTCCAAAATGGCTATACAGAGCCAACAGACGTAGCAGCATTGAGCGCACTCTCCCAAGAAGATTCAGATTTGCTGAAGGAGAACCGAAAGAAGGACCAAAAGGCATTATTCTACATAATGCATGTGGTTGAGGAGTCGATCTTCTCACAAATCGTAGCAGCAACCAAATCGAAGGAGGCCTAGAAAATCTTGGCCAACTCCTATCAGGGCACCAACAAGGTGATGTTGGTGTGGTTGTAGATGCTGAGGAGGGAGTTTGAGAACTTACAGATGAGCGAGTCACAATCCATAAGCGACTTCCTCATCTGGATAATGGATGTCATCAACCAGATGTGGTTGAATAGGGAGAACATGGCGAATCAAAGGATTATGGAGAAGATGTTGAGGAGCTTACCAGCAAGGTTTGACTCAGTGGTGATAGCAATCGAAGAATCAAGGGATTTAACAACCCTCTCCATGGATGAGCTCATGGGTTCTCTGCAAACACATGAGCAGAGGCTGAGTCACTCAAATCAGTCCTCATTGGAACAAACATTCAAAGTGCATGTCTCATTTCAATACAGTAGCAGAGAAAACTCCCACCAAGAAGCCTCAGGATCTCAAGGAGGAAGAGGTAGAGGCAAGCGTGGGAAAGGCAACAAGCAAGGAGGAAGGTCAAACTCCAATGACGGAGATACCGGTTGTAACTTCCATCAGCAAGGAGGAAGAGGCAACAACAAAAACCAGTAAGGAGGATCTTATCAGAGAAAGGATAAATCAAAGATCCAATGTTATTACTGCAAGAATTTTGGTCACTATATTTTTGAGTGCAGAAATAAGATGGCCAAAGATAACCAACAACAAGTGCACTACACATATGAGCCTAATAATGGAGAGTGTAGAGATGCTGGTGGAAATGTGTTGTTAACTTGCAGTATTGAGGAGGAGAGCCAAAAGAATATCTAGTATCTCGATAGTGGTTGCAGCAACCACATGACGGGGAACAAAGAGATGTTTTCACAACTAGATGAAATAGTCCAGTATGAGGGGAAAATGGGTAACAACAAAAAATTTCTTGTGATGGGGAAAGGAAAAATCCTCATTCATACCAGGCAAGGTAAAAGGAAGCAGATCATCGATGTCTATTATGTGTCTGGTTTGAAGCATAATTTGTTGAGCATTGGACATCTTGTGTAGAAGGGGTACGCTATGCAATTTAAGGATGGACTTTGCACCATCAAAGACAAGGAGCATGGGCAGATTGCAACTGTTTCCATGACTAAAAACAAGATGTTTTCACTATAGATTCATAATGAATCTTTGATGTCTTTTAGTGCAGTTGAGAAGGATGCTACCTGGTTGTGGCATCTCAAATTTGGTCACCTGAGCTTCAATGGCCTGAACTTGCTGCACAAGAAGCAAATGGTGAAGGGTTTACCCCTTATTGAGCAACCAAATCAAGTTTGTGAGGGTTGCTTAGTCTAAAAATAGCATAGTGATGCATTCCCTATAGGACAGTCTTGGAGAGCTTCACAACCATTGGAGCTGGTGCATTTCGACATTTGCGGTCCAATGTAGACCAACACATTTGTTGGTAACAAATATTTTTTGACTTTCATTGACGACTTTAGTCGAAGGACATGGGTATATCCCATTAAACAAAAGTCAGAGGAATTCAAAAAATTCAAGGAGATCAAGGCTCTGGTTGAAAAATAGAGCGGCTACAAGTGAAGACTCTCAGGATAGATGGAGGAGGTGAGTATATCTCCAATGAATTCCAAAAATTTTGGAAGCAAATTGGAATTCGTAGGCAGCTTACTACCAGATACACATCGTAACAAAATTGTGTAGCTGAGAGGAAGAACATCTCATTATGGAGATGGCACGAAGTATGCTGAAGGCAAAGAACTTGCCTCATGAGTTCTGGGCAGAAGTTGTAAGTTGTGCAGTCTATCTGCTAAATCGATGTCCCACAAAGAGTGTGAGGGACAAAATTCCTCGAGAGGAATGGAGCAACCATAAGCCAAGCATTGCTCATTTCAGAGTTTTCGGGTGCATAGCATATGCACATGTCCTAGATGAAAAGAGGAAGAAGTTGGACGACAAAGCTGCGAAATGCATCTTCACTGGGTATAGTGAAGAGTCGAAGGCATATAGGATGTATAATCCTATGACGAAGAAAATTATTATCAGTCGAGATGTAAATTTCTTGGAGGATGAATCCTGGAACTGGAAATCAAATACTGGTCAGCCAGAACTAGCAGTCATTGATTCTGAGGACATAGAAGAAGAATGAGTGCATCAACCTGTAGCTTCAAGTAGCAACTCTGGAGCTAGCAACAGCACCACCTCATCATCACAAATGCCTCAAATTGCAAGCAAAATCTCCAACTTGAGGACACCCATAAAGACGAGGAGGTTGCAAGATATTTATGAGGTAACCCGATTTCAAGAAGAAGAACATTCTGACTTTGCTTTATTTTTTGAGTGTGATCCAATTTCATTTGAAGAAGCAATTCAAAATCAAAATTGGGTGAAGGCGATGGATGAGGAAATTGAGGCCATAGAGAAAAACAAGACATGGCAGTTGAATTATCTCCCAACAGGGAAGAAGACCATTGGGGTCAAGTGGGTATACAAAACTATGTTTAATGTCCAAGGTGAAGTTGATCGGCACAAGGCCATATTGGTGGTAAAAGGCTACAAATAGAAGTCAGGAATTGACTATCATGAGGTGTATGCACCTGTAGCATGACTTGACATAGTTAGAATGATCCTGGCATTGGCAGCCCAGAAAGGTTGGAATGTGTACCAGATGGATGTCAAGTCTACATTCTTGAACAGAGTGTTAGAAGAAGAGGTCTATATAGACTAGTCACTAGGCTATGAGTTGGAAGGACAAGAAGGTAAAGTCCTAAAGCTAAAGAAGGCCCTGTATGGGTTGAAGCAAGCACCTAGGGCTTGGTACAGTTAGATTGATGCTTACTTTCAGGAGAATGGGTTCATGAAATACCCATATGAGCACACCCTGTAGTTGAAGCAAAACCCAGAAGGCGAGATGATAATCATTTTCTTGTATGTAGACGATCTGATTTACACTAGAAATAACAACGTGTTGTTTGACCAATTCAGAACAGCCATGAAGAAGTAGTTCGATATGATGGACTTAGGGCCGATGAAATACTTTATAGGTATTGAAGTTGCCCAATCTGTAGATTGCATATTCATTTCTCAGGGCAAGTATGCGAAGGATGTCCTAAAGCAGTTTAAGATGGAGGACAACAAACCTGCCATCACACCTATTGCCACAGGACTGAAGCTGAGCAAGATGGATTCTAGTAGAAATGTTGATCCAACCTTATTTAAGAGGTTAGTTGGCAGTGTCATGTACTTGACTGCAACTAGACCCGATCTGATGTATGGAGTGATCCTGATCATCAAATTTATGGAGACTACAAAGGACACGCATTGGCAAGCAGACAAAAGGATTTTGTGCTATGTCAATGGGACGTGAAACCATGGAATTTTCTATGCCAGGAAAGACCAACTGGAACTGGTTGGCTACACAGATAGCGATTGGGCTGGCAACATTGATGATCGAAAGAGCACTTTCGGCTATGCTTTCCATCTTGGATCAAGATCATTTTCATGGTCATCCAAGAAGTAACTGATAGTTGTGTTGTCCACTGTAGAGGCAGAGTATGTTGTTGCTACATCCGTCGCATGCCAGGCAGTATGGCTGCAAAGAATCTTGGATGAACTGAATCATCCACCAAAAAGGGTGACAACCATTTCCTATGATAACAATTCCACCATAACACTATCGAAGGATCTAGTGTTTCATGGTAGGATGAAGCATATCAATATCCGCTACCACTTCATCAAAGTGCTGGTGAAAGCTGACGAAATTATGTTACTGTTTTACAGGTCAAAAGAATAGGTAGCTGATATTTTTACAAAACCTTTGAAGGAGGAAGACTTCAACAGGCTCCAGGAAATGTTGGGCATCAAAGTATTTATTAAATCCATTTTAAATGAGGATGTTAGAAAATTAAACCAGATTTGATGCCCTGATAGATCGGATAACATTGTTTTTAATGTCGGTAGCTGTAGTTTGACAAGTGGGCAAAAACCCTAATGTGGTGCATGTCAAAGGATAAGCCTTATCCTCCCTTCCTCTCAGCTATAAAAGGTAGAGTGGTCTTTCAAAAAACATATCAAGGAATCAGGGTAGATCAGAGAGTGAGGAATAGCTAAGCAAAGCAGAGGAGTCGGAGCAGCAGTCTCTTGGAAAATCCTTTAGTGTTAATCCTACAACTGTGTTGTAGATGTCTGTGTAAAGTTCAATCTTGCATTGTAATACTGCATTAGCAGTCTATTTATCATGAGTGAATAAAATCTATGTTTAGTGCAAGTTTGTATTAGATTCTGTTTGCACTAGATTGGTGCATTTATCGCTCGTTCACCCCAAGTAAGGCACACTTTCCCCATGTGCCACAAGTGAGGCGCACCTCACCGTTGGGCCCAAGCCAAGGCACAATCTACAGTTGTGCCCAAGCCGGGCACAACTCCCCTCTTGCGCCCAAGCCGGGCGCAATCCCCCGTTGCACCCAAAATCGAGTACAACCCCGCCTTGCACCGAAGACTAGGCACAATATTCTAGTGCACCCAGCCCAAGGTGCATCTTGTCTTGCACCCAACCCTAGGGCACAAATTGCTTTTGTGCCCCATCTCGGGCACAAGTTCCAAGTGCGCCCCATCTTGGGTGCACTCTCCTCCTGCGCCCGATCTCTGGCGCAGTCCCATATTGTGCCAAACCTTTGGCACATTCGACCTTTGCGCCACACCCTTGGTGCAAGAAAATATTGTACCAGACCCCTTTGGTGCATCCCACGTTGCGCCAGACCCTTGGCGCAAGAACCTTTTCCTCCCAACTCTTTCAGCAGAGGAGGACGATGGAGATGATGTATGTGGGCATTGCGCAAGCGCTGACGGCAAAGGGGATTATGATGGGAATCTAAGGGATTACCTGACATTTTTTTGCTTCACAAACAAGGAGATCAAGCGAGATGGTGAGTATATGCCAAAGGAGAAACCCGAGAGGAATTCGGACTACGATAGGGCACAGGAGAAGAGGCAGTTTATGATTTATGTTCAATCAAAGCTGATGATAGGTAGGGAATTTGATGATAATCGATGTAAATGTTTTACTGTCTTTACAATTATGATTGCATGATGATTTTATGTGAAGCTTGAGTTTGTTTTTCTTTTACTTGAGTGATAATTTTAGAGTTTAGACTCTCCCAAGTCTGTGAAAACTAGCGGCATCTCTCTTCCCATAAAACATAATAGTATGGTTATAAATTTTTTCACTTCCATAGAATTGGAACCTTAGATTATGGCATAAAACACAATTTTTGATAATTATTATCAATTTTTGTTATTTATAATTGTTGAAGTCAATTTTTTAAATATATATGTTGTAGTGGGATAGTTTTACGATTCAGGTTTTGGTTTCTTTCTGGATGTCCAAGGTTAAAACCGTAGGGTGAGCAATTTTGGTTCTTCTTCGAGAGGTCCAAGGTTCAAACCGCAGGGTGTGCGAGTATGTGAGGCGGTGGGTCTGTGGTGGTTGTGTGTTAAATTCCTTATTGATAAGTATAGATTTCAGCTTTAAACACACAGCCAACACACAAGGCTGAGCAGTCTCTTTCCAACCATGATCCCTCGTAAAAGGAATTTAACACACACCCACCCCCTCACACACTTGCCCCTAAGATTAAATATATTAAAATTTTAATTCAAATAATTATAATTTAAAAATATATTTTTTAATTAATATAAAAATGTATTTGGTAGAGCTATAAAATACTATTAAAGCTAATGGATATTCTATCAAGTTTGGAAATTAGGCTCTAGAACAATTAAAATTTCTTAATCCCAATGTTTTTTTTTAAAAAGTGTTTGATAGCTTGAAGCTAAGTTTCATAAGGCCTTAACATTTCTTTAATTAGCAATATAAAATAAAATCCTTATAAGTGTAGGCGATGGATCACACATGAGTTGAGATCCCAAATATTTTTTTCAAAGAGGATCTAAATCATGCAATGGCATATCTCAATATATTTTATGTATACGTTCAAGGTTTTACTCTATGTTCTATAGATATTCACAAACACCTAAGGTTAGGTCTCTAATCCTAATCCCCTCAAGAAGGGATCTAGAACAAGAAATTGAAATGATGCAAGAAACAAAGCCCCAAATTATATTCATTTTTATTTTGATGATTACAAAAAAATGAAATATTTTTTTCCTTTAAAGAGTAAACAAGAGATGATGTAGCTTACAAGTCTAGCCTAAATATAACTAAATGTTATTTCAATTCCTTGCCTAAATTGCTATAAATGAATGATTATGTCTAAACTCTAATTTGTTCTCTTAATGCTAAAATTAGTATGAAATCTAATAAAGGATTACAAGTACAAAGAACAAAACAACACAAAGTAGTCAATAACAAGCAAAGGGACATTAAAATTTGTGCACTTGTCTTTGGGGGGTAAGCAAAGCAAAAGCACCGATCAACTATAGAATCATTGCCTTGGTGCTTTTGTTGAAACCTAGTGCTTTTGCTAGAGTACTTGTAAAACTAAAATATAATATATGTAGTTAGATTTAGAGGATTTGTTTGATTTTAGGGAAGTGGCATACTATCTGGCCAAACTTGTCAGGCTCCTTTTGATAAGAAAAAATTTGGAAATGCCTAAAAATTGGAGGGAAAATATGCATAACCAAAAGCACTACAAATGCTCAAAAGTGTTGCCTTGATGCTTTTATAGACCTAGCACTTTTTCACTATGGAAAACAGAGAGGCAAAAGTACTAGGTTTTTGAAAATGTCAGTGTTTTTACTCTTGTAACTCAAAAACAAAGGTCTAGAGTGCTTAATTTGGTATAAGTTTGGCTTAGATGCCAAGATAAGGTAGAAAAGAGTGATTGAAATAGGTTAAAAGAGTTATAAAATTATGCTTATTGATGTCTAAATTTCATTAAATATATCTAAAAGGTAAATAGAGTTGCAAAAATATTGAGAATAAGAGGTAATGTCTTCCAAATCCTACAAGTATATCCTATGGAGGTTGTAAGATACAATTAGAGGTTGTGAAATGTGTACAAGTGTAGATAGAATTGCTATAAAACTAAAATTGAAATAAGCTATAGTGGTATTGAATAGGTACGGTGGTGTTTTAAGACTATATAACCAAGGCAAGATCCCAATTGCTTGTATAACCCTACAAAGAATATTATAAGACTTTTAAATGAAGATAAGATACTACAATTAGGATGCAAGTAGCTAGGTATTGATTACAAATCCTAATCAAAACAAAATATGTTACTATATATCAAATGTAAGTGTGACTACAAGCATGTAAAAATAATGTTTATGAAATTGTGCAAAGAAGTCCTAAGAGAAGTCTCCAAACAAGATTTAAATGTTGTAGATTAGCTAGTAAGTGAACAAATAAAAGTTACAAAACAAGATTAGATAACCACAAAATCTGTAATGAAAGCTACAAAAGTACCAAACAAGGAGATTAGAGTGATTAGAGATGCTAGTATGACTGCAATAAGATGAAAATAAGCATATAATTACTAGAAAATAAGAGAGATCTTGAGATATTGGAAAGAATTTACCAGATTTTGGGCACTACAAAAATACTTATTGAATACCCATCCCATGGGCTTAATTTATAGATTTGGGAGGGATATTTTTAGAAGGGAATGAGTCAAAGATGCCATAATGGTTAGAGAAAATCAAATTTTAAAGGCATGAGGGTGAGGAGGATGGTGTTGAGGAGTGGAGGGAGGAATTAATGTGTTCATCGCTTGGGTCTGCAAGATTCCACCACGCCAGCAAAAGCACTACTATTCCACTAATTGCTAATGTGGCACTTTTGTTTGACTATGAAACCTAGCTGCTCAACCTTTTGACGTAAGTCAACTCTACAAAAGTGCTAGAAATGACCAAAAATATTACCTTGATGCTTTTGTTGAACTACAATAATTTTGTAGGAGGTTAAACACATGCTTGGTTTTCCTAGGTTGGCTAGACGGCTGAAGGTTTGCTAATTGGTGTTTTTCTTAAGAGACTAGTTGATTGAGCAATTCAAAATTGAATATCTACAACAAATAACCATTAACAAAATCATATACAAAACTCTTATCAAATGAAGGAATGACAACTACTCTCCTCTTTATTATATTCTTTACTAAGAATCTCATTATTATATTCTTTAGTAAGAATTGTTGAATAAAATGTTTATGATAATCTCTTAAACTACTAAAATATACATCAAAGTGACTTAAACCAATTGCTTATTATAACCTTTAAATTTTCATTAAAAAATACATCTAATTCTTTATAGTTTATTTGTTAAATATTGTACCTATCATATCAATGATATGACTTATTTTATTATATAGTATTGCATATATAGTGTCTTATCTCTCTCTCACACACACACACACACACACACACACACACACACACACACATATATATATATATATATATATATATGTGTGTGTGTGTGTGTGTGTGTGTGTGTGTGTGTGTGTGTGTGTGTAAACACACGTAGGATCAAAATGAGTATCATTAATCTTACATCATGACCATATTATCATAGTATTTTAACAAATTACATAGTGGTATCGGTTCATAATATTTTAAGTTGAGTCCCCACATTGAAAGCCCATATGTTTAACTCTTTGAGCTCGTGCCATTTGAAAAAAATATCAAGGTCCATCCATAGAATTGGAACCTTAGATTATGGCATAAAACTCTTCACTTCCCACAATTTTCTCCAAACCCATGGGCAATATTGTGTCATATATATTTTAAATTGGTTATATGGATTGAAGTGGACCCCGTCCATATTGCATTATGATCAAATAGTGGTATTCCAATAGCTTGACAATTATGCATACATCTCTTGGCAAGATTTGAACCTTGATCTCCTCTTTGAAGTCAAGTAGTTTAATTGGTTGAGCTCATTCCATTTGATAATATCTTGTTATATAATTATTCTTAAACTATCTTCTCCTTTTAGCAATATTTACAAGGACCCACACTTAAAATTAAGAGAGTAATTTTATTTATGTATAAATTTAAAGGTTTTCTTTAACTTATTATATGGGATTGAAATGGAAATTATCTATATTACATAATGATTGCATTATCATGGTATTTATATGAATCACATAATGATATTATAACAAAATACATTATTGTGATACCTATAAATAATTAAAACCTAGCAGGATCATTGTTATCTAAGCACTTTCATCAATTATACTTCAACCCTTGGGCATGCATAAATTTAAAGGTTATCAATTAAATATATTTAAATTTATATAGTGATTACTAATATAATATTTTTTATAAAATGATAATTTTAAAAAGTACATACAATAAAAAAAATGTATGGTTGCTTCTATAACATTTTTTGCATTGTTACTTATGTGTCTGTTTTTGTGACACATGAAGTTGATATGCTATTCATTTGTAATAGTAAAATTAAGAGATA